>JAOVYX010012822.1:0-63570 GCA_035668315.1 Drosera spatulata
TTGACAGCGAGGCTTTAGCTACGCTTATCCTGAACAAAATACGTGCTGGAATCAAGGTTACAGAGTTCTTTTAGGTCGAATATATCATGTATTCTCTTCCTCACAAAAGCAGTATTTGTGACGGTGTTTTCCATGTCTGGCAGGTCTGTGCTGTTAAGGCCCCTGGTTTTGGAGACAATAGGAAGGCCAATCTGCAGGATCTTGCCATTTTGACTGGAGGGCAGGTACATTTCATGTGATCACTTAATGTTGATGTTATGCGCTATCTGATATTCTTGGCCTAGGAAGCTAGACTAGGTGTCAAAGGTTATAGTTTATTGTCAGTCTAGGTGTCAAAGGTTATAGTTTATTGTCACGGATAAGTCAAGTGGAGAGGTTGATCTTGAAGAATTCTCTAGAATTCTCCACAAACATCATGACTTCTTCATACTTTTCTAGGGTTCTCTAGAGTCCTCTAGAATTCTTCGGAATTCTCTACAATTTCTTAGAGTTAGAAAAGTTCTAGAGAATGTTTGTACATAAGAGAAGAGAAAGAGTCTAGATGATAAGTCTAGAACTCTCCTTCGACATGTATATATAGGGGCGAGGCCTTTTGGCAGAACCATCTCATCATATTCTTGCAAACTCAGTGCATACATTGTAAGCATTCAAATGTTCTCAATACAAGCTTGTTTTCAAGTCCAAACTGTGGATGGTCTTCGTGCTACTGTGGTTTCTCTTCAAGATGAGATCAAAGTGATTCGTGAGGATGGCACGCTATGTAAGGTCGTCATAACGAACCACGCCCCTAACATGGGACGGGGCACTCGGTTTGATCCACCCAAACCGAAATCCTTCTCCAGGAAAAGGGATGCCAAGGAACTTGATACTTTTCTCTTCAATATGGAGTAATACTTTG
Organism: Drosera spatulata; assembly: GCA_035668315.1. Taxonomy (NCBI): domain Eukaryota; kingdom Viridiplantae; phylum Streptophyta; class Magnoliopsida; order Caryophyllales; family Droseraceae; genus Drosera; species Drosera spatulata. The sequence continues at coordinate 899 of JAOVYX010012822.1, forward strand.
AGCAGCTTGGGTTCAAAGATGAAGAGAAGAAAATCAAGATCGTGGCCCTTTTTTTCTCGTACACAGTATCAATGTGGTGGCGTCGTCGCTGTAATGACATTCAAGCGGGGATGTTCACCCTTGATACATGGGAGGATTTCAAGAAGGATCTCGAGTTGCACTTCTACTTGCAAAATGCTCAACAAGAAGCGAAGAGACAACTCCGCAAGTTGAGGCAAACCGGCACGGTTCGGGACTATGTGAAGAGCTTCACACAGCTGCTCTTTCAAATTTCGGACATGTCGGAGAACGACAAGCTCGTTTATTTCTTGGATGGTCTCCAATCTTGGGCTCAACAAGAGTTATAACAACGCGGAGTATAAAACCTTGTCAACGCCATAGCAGTGGCGGAGTTTTTCGTTGAGTTCGAGAGGAACGATGCCTTGCGGGGCAGGAGTTCAAAGGACAACTTTGAGAAAGGTAGAGGAGACAAAGAGGACAGAGGTAAGCAAACATCCAACTCCTCCAAAGGTGGATCAAGCAAGGACGATAACCGAGGGTGGAAAAAGACTAACTCCAAGGACGCGGGGAAGTTCAAAGGAGATGTCAAGTGCTACTTATGTGATGGCTCTCATTACGGTCGTAAATGCCCAAAGAAGAAGGCACTCACGGCGATGGTTGCACGAGTAGAGGAGGAACCCGTCCAAGAGTCGATCAAGTTTCGAATTTTCAATGCGGTGAAGGCTTTGAAGGAGGAACCTTCATCCAAAGGGTTGATATACATCGAGACACAACCCGAGCCTTGGTTGATATCAGGACAACACACAACTTTGATTCATTTGAAGATGCAAAGAGACTTGGTCTTCAAGTAGTCGAGGAGAAGGGCTTACTCAAGGCAGTAAACTCAGAGGCCAAGCCAATCTATGGCGTAGCCTATAGCGTGCGGCTACGCATCGGAGAATGGAGAGGAACAATTAATCTTTCGGTTGTTCCTATGGATGATTATCTTCTTGTTCTAGGGTTCAATTTCTTGGAAAAGGTAAAAGGCATTTTCGATCCCCTTTGATAGTGCCATGTGCATAGTAAAGCATGATGGCGCTTGCATGATTCACGTAAAGCAACAAGAGAAGATCAAGGGGAAAGTACTCTCGGCCATGCAACTGTCAAAGGATCTTAAGCAAGAGGAACCGACTTTCTTAGCCACATTGAAGATCGACGAGGTCCCTCAATTAGAAGAAGAGTTGTCACAGGAGATTGCACAAGTGCTCGAGGAGTTCTTCCATGTCATGTCGAAGGAACTTCCGAAGAAACTTCTACCAAGAAGGGAGGTGGATCACAAGATCGAGTTGGAGTCGGGTACCCGGCCGTCCGCAAAGGCTCCCTACCGAATAGCACCCACGGTATTGGAGGAACTCCGGAAGCAATTAAAGGAGTTGTTGGATGTCGGCTCCATCCAACCCTCTAAAGCGCTCTATGCCGTGTTATTCCAAGGAAAGAAGGGCGGTGCTCTTCGGTTGTCCATCGACTATCGAGTATTGAACAAAGTGACCGTCAAGAATAAGTATCTTATTCCATTGATTGCGGACTTCTTCGATCAACTTGGATGAGCAGGATACTTCTTCAAGTTGGACATTTGGTCAGAATACTATCAAGTAAGAATCGTCAAAGAAGACAAAACCAAGACGACGTGCGTAACGAGGTATGGCTCGTATGAGTTTCTTGTTATGCCTTTCTGCCTTACAAACGCACCGGCTACGTTTTGCACATTGATGAATATCTTCCATCCTTATCTTGACAAGTTCGTGGTGGTATATTTGAATGACATTGTCATATATAGTACCACGTTGGAGGAATATGTCCAATACTTGAGGATACTGTTTAATGTTCTTGAGGGTAATGAACTCTATGTCAAAGGAAGAAATGCTCATTCGTCCATCAAGAAGTTTATTTCCTTGGGAATAAGATCAAGGACGGGAAGTTATGCGGGCTATCCAACAATGGGAACCACCAACCAAAGTTCCGGAGCTTCGTTCCTTGGGTTAACCAACTACTATCGGTGGTTCGTAAAAGGGTATTCGGCAATAGTTGTTCCCTTGACGGATCTCTTAAAGAAGAATAAGACTTGGGTTTGGTTGGAGGCATGTTCAAGGGCGTTCGAGAAAATCAAAAAGGCCATGATGGAGGAACCCGTTCTTAGCCTAGCTAATCACACCAAGCCATTCGAGGTGCGCACCGATGCCTCGGACTTTGTTATTGGAGAACTTATGCAAGAGGAACATCCAATAGCACATGAGAGCCGAAAAACTCAATGATACGGAGAGACGCTACATCGTCCATGAGAAAGAAATGGCCGCGGTGGTGCATTGTCTTCAAACATGACGTCATTACTTACTGGGAGCAAAGTTTGTGGTCATGACGGACAATATTGTCACGAGTTATTTCCAAATCCAAAGGAAGTTGACTCCGAAGCAAGTGTGATGGCAGGTTTTCTCAACGGAGTTTGACTTCGAGTTTGTCTATAAGTCGAGGAAGGCAAACTTAGTAGCGGACGCATTAAGCCGTAAGGCGGCACTTGCGGCTCTATCAAGGCCCAAAAGCACTTTCTTGGAACGGATAAAGGAAGGGCTCAAGCAAGATCCAACGACGAGGAGTGTGGTGCAATTCGTCAAGAAGGGAAAGATCCGTCGCTTCTGGCTCGAAGACGACATTTTTTACACAAAGGGCAAGCGAGTCTATCTTCCCAAATGGGAAAACTTGAAGAAAGAGATCATTCGAGAGTGTCATGACTCTCAATGGGTCGGACATCCCGGGGTATATCGCACTATGCACTTAGTAAGTGAATGTTATTATTGGCCAAACATGGAAGCACAGGTGGAGACCTATGTGCGAACGTGTCTTGTATGCCAACAAGATAAGGTGGAGCAACGTTCGTTGGGAGTACTTCTGGAACCACTTCATATTCCATCAAGGCCATAGGAGAGTGTTTCCCTAGATTTCATATGCACCTTGCCAAAATCCGAGGGGTGTGGGTCGATTATGGTGGTGGTCGACCGTTTCATCAAGTATGCTACATTTATTCCCGCTCTGACGGATTGCAAAGCCGAAGAAGTGGTCCGTCTCTTCCTCAAACACGTTGTAAAGTATTGGGGAGTTCCGAGAGTATAGCGAGCGATCGAGATCCTCGTTTTACAGGCAAGTTTTGAACGGAGCTCTTCAAGTTTTTGGGGATGGATCTCAACTTCTCTATCAGTTTTCATCCCCAAACCGACGGTCAAACCGAACGGATGAATGTTCTGTTGGAACTTTTATCTGAGGCACTACGTGAGTGCCAATCAACAAGATTGGTCATAGTTGTTCGATGTTGTCCAATTCTCCTTTAACTTGCAAAAATCGGAGGTTACATGCAGTAATTCGTTCGAGTTGGGGACGGGACAACCACCCTTGACCTCGAATTCACTTGCGGGTGGCTACACGGAGAGTAGCCCTGCAGCTTTCAATGTCGCAAAGGAGTGGCATGACCAAGCGGAGACGGCTCGCTCCTACCTTAACAAAGCGAACAAAAAGATGAAGAAATGGGCCGACAAGCATCGTAGGTCTTTGGAGTTCCAAGTTGGTGATTTTATCATGGTGAAGCTCATTTCCCAACAATATAAGACACTGAGGAAGGTACATAAGAGGCTCGTTAGGAGGTACGAGGTACTCTTTCCGATAATCAAGAAAATAGAAAAAACATCTTTATCACTTGGAACTCCCATCGCGACTTAAAATTCATCCGGTTTTTCATGTAAGTCATCTCAAGTCATACCATCATGATAAGAAAGATCCGGATAGAGACATATCAACCCGCGCACCCACGGGGACGGTGACTACTTCTTATAACAAGAAAATAGAGGAAATCATGGCTGATCGAGAGATCCGGAGATCAGGGTGTCAAGTGGAAGGACTTACCATTGGAGGAGGTAAGTTGGGAGCCCGAAAACTCGTTGTGGCAATTTAAGGATCCGATCGAGGCCTACAAATCCGCCTCAACGAGGACGTCTGCGACATAGACAGAGGAGCATGTCACGGATAAGTCAAGTGGAGAGGTTGATCTTGAAGAATTTGTTCACAAACCTCATGACTTCTCCATATTTTTCTAGGGTTATCTAGAGTTCTTTAGGATTTTTCGAAATTCTCTATAATTTTCTAGAGTTAGAAGAATTGTAGAGAATTCTTGTATATAGGAGAAGGGAAAGAGTCTAGATGTCAAGTCTAGAATTCTCCTTCGACATGTATATATAGGAATGAGAGGCTTTTTGGCCGAACCATCTCATCACATTCTTGCAAACTCAAAGCATACATTGTAAACATTCAAATGTTCTCAATACAAGATTGTTTCTAAGTCCAAACTCTCTTGCGTTCTCAAGTATCGTCTTTGGGTGACGAGTAAGGCTAAACTCAAGCGAAGGAGTGAGTAGTTTGAGCGTCGTACGGGTAGCGAAAATCTAACCCCGTGATATTATGCGGACTTCTCTGATACTTACAGTCAAATGATTTTCATTTATATGGTACTTACAGTCAAATGATTTTCATTTATATGGTACTTACAGTCAAATGATTTTCATTTATAGGTGGTGACGGAAGAACTTGGTATGAACATGGAAAAGGTGGACTTTGAGACGTTAGGATCTGCAAAGAAGGTTTGGTCATGAGTATCGTTAGTGCGATGGTTTCTGAGCTTTAATTTAATATATGCATGTTCTGATTCTCTTCGATGTTGTGGTTGGCAGGTTGCTGTTTCAAAAGATGACACTGTTATACTCGATGGTTCTGGTGACAAGAAGGCTATTGAAGAGAGATGTGAACAAGTTCGATGACACGCCCTCAATCCATTATTTCTGATATCTTAAACTCAAAAAAAAAAAAAAAAAACTAAAAAAAACTGCATTATACATCAGCAAGACCCTGAATTGTTTTAATGTGTTGATAATAACAGATTAGGTCATTGATTGAGGTGAGCACCTCAGATTATGACAAAGAGAAGCTGCAAGAGAGACTAGCTAAGCTATCTGGTGGTGTTGCTGTCTTGAAGGTTTGTATTGTGCCTCACCATTGCTCTTACTTGAGTTTCTTGCAATCTTCAGCAGCCTTTTGGCCTTCTCTAGTCAAATGATAGAACTGTTTCATACTTTGCATGTATTATTTTGTGATGTGATCTTCCACAACTTAATTCTGATTGCATTGTTTTGATCAGATCGGCGGGGCTAGTGAAGCTGAAGTTGGTGAAAAGAAGGATAGAGTAACAGATGCTCTTAATGCCACTAAGGCAGCGGTTGAAGAGGGAATTGTTCCTGGTTAGAGTATTTGCATTACCTTCTTGTCGATTGCTAGTATACTGAATGGTGGAAAATGCCCTTACTACTCTAGCTTTGCAGGTGGCGGTGTTGCCCTTCTTTACGCCTCAAAGGAGCTTGACAAGCTCCAGACTGCCAACTTTGACCAGAAGATTGGTGTACAGATAATTCAAAATGCTCTCAAGGCACGTACTCTTGGTGACATTTTATTTGAGTGTTGTTTGAACTTATGAGACTAAATTTAATAGCAGTAACTTTTATATTAGGAATTGCAAGCATGGACAACCTTGTTTGAATCAAGGTGTAACAAACAACAATAGTTCGCAGCTACTATGACTCTCTACTGCTACTGGCTACAGTTTGTGCTTCATGTAGTTATTGTTAAAGAGACCAACTTCTTTCAACTATGAAATGACAATGAGCTCTTTTTCTGTTTTGGTTATGCAGACACCGGTTCATACTATTGCTGCTAATGCTGGTGTAGAGGGAGCAGTTGTTGTTGGGAAGCTACTGGAGCAGGACGACCCAGACCTTGGATATGATGCTGCCAAGGGTGAGTTCATTTTTATTAAAAAAAATTTATATTTGCTTGTAATATTCGCAAAGGGGTCTGTAATTCAATTAGCTTAAATTTGCAACAGGTGAATATGTTGATATGGTAAAAGCTGGGATCATTGATCCTTTGAAGGTTATAAGAACGGCACTTGTTGATGCCGCTAGGTAAGACTCTGCTCTCCTTTTGCTTGTTTCAGGAGAAGGTCGGTTCAATAAATCCATGGTATGGGTTCAATCGATGTTCAAAAAAAGAAAAAAAAAAAGTATTTAACATTTTGGTAGATGCGTGGCCATTATCTCGCTGCTGAGTTGTTTTTGTAACAGTAGTTACCTTTTGAATAACCATGTATTTTCAAGTGCTTCTCCAGGTCTGTGTCGTCTTGAAACTTAATGTAGTACTAGATTATAGGTATTAGCGTTGGGAAATGCTACTTCCAAGGCATTTTTTGATACATCCAAGGTCATCCACTCACATCAATTTTTTGGACAAAAATAACCCTTCCAATTAGCCTTGGATGTAAAAGGAAGTGCCTTGGAAGTATCAATTCCCTTAGCGTTTGCAAAATCTAACATATATCTGTCTTAGGCCACCACTTGATCACCTAGAATTTGCCCTAGGTCTAGTCTACCTGTCAGAAACAAAGATGTGGAGCAGTCGTCCTGAGTCACACCGCCTACCTAGTACTTAGATATTTGGTTCAATTGTATTTCAGCTCATCTGCTGATTCTTTTACTCATCGTTGTGGTTTTACCTGTGTGGCACTGTGCAGTGTATCCTCTCTAATGACCACTACGGAGGCAGTCGTGGTAGAACTACCCAAAGACGAGAAGGAAGCATTGCCAATGGGTGGCGGCATGGGTGGCATGGATTACTAAACGGCATAAGATACTATCCATGATTTTTCAGCTTTAGATGGTTTGGTTAATGGCTGTGGATTATGTTTTTGTTCTATTGATTTGTTCTGTAGTAGCTTGAGGCGTGTCATGTAGACTGTACTGGAAGAGTAGTGTGTAGGAAGAAGTGCCTGTGGAAGCGGGCACAGGTATGATCTTTGATTCTCATGGAGAAAGACCATAGATAGCAGGATGTTTCTTTGTGGATTCCAATAAAAATTTTGCATGGTTGGAGACACTGTGTGATCATACGTACCATAAAGATCTTTCGTCTTTCTATGACTTGCCGGCTAGCGAAGCATTTTGAGCGATTTTCGTCGAACTCTGGTTTCGTCATCCATTGCTTGAGTACTTTAGACGTTACGTGTCAATTGATGGTCTTCATAAGCATTCGGAATGAAGTACGTTAACATGATTCTTGATGCATTTGGAGGCAGAGATTGAGACATTGCCTTTTGAGAGAAGGGAAAGACAATGTCCTTGATAATCCTGTCCAGGATAAGGTAATATTGAACATGAAATTGTATGTTAATGTCCAGGAATGTATTAACCTTCCTCGATGAGCAAACAGACTACCAGCTATCAAGATTGCTTGTCGGTCCTCAACTATTCTTGTTGAGATTCGAATCCAAGCACCACAAACAATGAAACACTGCGTTCTCTTGGCCCGTGGCAGCGTCTTCACTCGCATGCCAAGTTCACGGGCTCCCAACCTTCAAACAATCTCGTTTGTTTGCTCTCATCTCCGCTGATGTTGTCTTATGCTCGCTACTGTGCCCTTGCACTCAAGGGATCAATCGTTATGATCTGGCAGTCTCTCTCGATGATATAGACTAGTTATGAAAAGGTCAGTAGGATTGACAATGAAGACTTCAGTTCTATTAATAGTATCATGGATTCACTCGGTCAATCATTTAGGATCGAGAAAACAAATTAGCCAACTGTTTGTGAATATTCTCTAGGGCTTAAGGCACTACTCGCACAACCTAAAACAACATCATTTTAAAAAAGAGAACAACTATTATCAAGACAGATTTTGATACCGTCAAAGTCACTATACTCACAAATTTTTTTTGGATAAATTATTTCTTTGTCACAAAACATCTCGACATTATCAAAAGCTGTCTTGAAAATATCAATTTCCTTAAAAAATCAGCTTTGCCAGGTAGCTTGGCATTATCAAAATTTCAAACGTCAAATGTAATTCGTGAATATCCCAGGTAGCTTTGCCTTGCATATGAAGATGTTCATATTTCTGGACTCGAATATTGGTCCCTACTTGCTCCTACGTCTCTCTCCTGCATCTTTCTTGACTTTTTTTTTTTTTTTTTTCACAATGTTCTCCACTTTCCTTTGTTCCAACTACTACAACAATGAGGCAACTTAGCAGCACCTAGTGACAGCTGACCACAAAACACATCTGCAGAATCAACTGCATCATATCCATGGTCTCTCAACAACTCCATAATAGAAAGCCACAACCCTTGGACTATATAAATCATGTACAGCCAGCGGTATGCATCCTCGCACTTCCTCCTGTTCAAACAAGAGAAAAAAGCACAGACGAAGCGAAAGATGTTCGAGCAACTGTCGGCATCCATTTTCGTCGCTGTCCTACTTGTGGCAGCTAATGTCGTGACAATATCAACAGCAGATGTGACGACAGCGGATGCTGATCCAACAGTGATTGAACTATACATGCACGACATACTAGGAGGGACTAGCCCAACAGCAAGACCGATCACCGGCCTGCTAGGGAACATCTACAACGGCCAAGTCCCGTTCGCTAGGCCTCTGGGCTTCCTCCCGCCAAAAAACGGAGTCGCCATCCCCAACGCTAATGGCGCCATGCCAACTGTGAACGGTGTCAATGGCGTTCCCTTAGGGACGGGGTTAGCAGGAACAGGGTTTGCTCCAAACAACAACAACAACGTGCAGAGTGCTGACACCCAACTGGGGCCAGATGGACTGGGACTGGCATTCGGAACCATCACGGTCATTGATGACGTGCTGACCTCCTCGCCTGACCTCACATCCCAAACAGTGGGTCAGGCGCAAGGGGTCTATGTCGCCAGTTCTGGTGATGGCACATCACAGCTGATGGCATTCACGGCAATGATGGAAGGAGGAGAGTATGGTGACAGCATCAACTTCTTTGGAGTGTACACGATCGGAAGTCCAATGTCTCGCCTGTCGGTGACCGGAGGGACAGGAAAGTTTAAGAGTGCCTGTGGATATGCCGAGGTCAGGCCACTGGTTCCGAGTGAAGAGGACGCCACGGATGGAGCTGAGACGTTATTGAGGATTCTTGTTAACTTGACCTACTAAGGATATTGATGGTGGTGTTGTATGCGTGTGATTGTTTCCAGAAATTGTGTGTTCTATGTATGTCGATGTGTTGAAGCGTGATGGTCTGTACTTTGTGGCTTCCTGTATGGAACAAGCTATATAAGGATTGATTTGGTGGACTGTCTTGTGGCCACAAAGAAATCCACAGGGAAGGTAGAAGGAAAGAACCATTTCTTCCTGGAGGATCAAATCACAAATATAAAATGAGTATACATATCTACACATCGCTGTAAAACTTCCTCGCACAAAATCCGGGAAACCGGACTGCTCACTGCAACTCCTCTGTCGATCAGAGTCATCAGACCACCAGCACGATAACCAACTAGGAAAAACATGTTCATATAGCCAGAAAAATGTCCACCTCTTATGCACAATTCAATAGTCAAAGCAACAATACAATCAAAAAGTCTCCATACCGTGCAACCTCTCTTATTCCGGTGAAAACGGTATAATTAATTTGTATACACAAAAGATAAACCTACCTAAGTTCTATCAGAAAATTATGAGTAATCAGGTCTATGGACGACCTTCAAATGCCAGCTATTTTCCCACCATAATCTCCAAAGACACAAAGGCTAGCAGAATGATGGAAAACCCCAAATTACCGTTGTTGTTTCATTCGACGCAGGTGATTTTGACACGACCCTTCACCGTGTCTTCATCAAGACCATATAACGAGTCTATTAAGTGAACCCGTAAAGAGGCAGGACCTTTGGCCATCTCCATCCCCAGTTCACCAGCAATTCCGAATATCGATAATGCTACAGCTGCAGCCTCAAGAGCATGTGATGGATCAACTGAAACAAAGGCGGCAATTAGAGCAGTAACCGAACACCCGGTAGCTGTTATCTTTTGTAACATGGGAACTCCGTTGTGGGCACCGAGAACCCTCCTCCCATCTGTTATAATGTCGACAGCACCAGATACTGCGACAATTGATCCACTAGCTAGAGCCAATGCCTTAGCTGCTTCAATAGCATCTTCCGATCTATGTACGCTATCCACTCCCTAAATCATCACATAGAAGAAAGGTGATTAAATGGCTATACCCCAAGGATGAATTACAGCATACCGTACAAAAACATTATGAATATAAAGAAAAGAAAAACAAGACTCCATCATCTATTATCCTGATAATGGATACATGGATAAAGTACATGACGCAGTCCATCTATTATCCTTATCCTAACGCATGTTCAATTTCTCAAACGTGCATCCCACAGTTTATCTTCACCACCAAACTCCAAAAAAAAATTAGCATCTACACGACATTCATCATTAGAGCACCGACAATAACTACTCAACTACTTCAAAACTCACGAAGCTTATCGGTCCAATGCGGAAGACAGGTTAATTAAAACTTCATAAACACAGCACTGCACCAGCACCATAACATCAAACAAGGTTTTATGTATAACAACATATGCAAGTACAAGTTTACAACAGATCCGTAAAAAAATCATTACCGGAATTTTTGTACAACGGGTCAAGGACCTAAATTTTATGGATTTTCTCCTAGGAATTGTACTTGCTAGCCTATTCCAACTATCCCATCGCATACTTTACAGGATATTAATGATATTTTTGACAAAGATATTATAGAGGCTTCTACCATCGTTTCCTATTATTTATAAAGTTGGTCTCATGGTATCAAAGCAAATCTAACAATAAACTCCCGCGTTCGATGAGTGCATTGTGGGCGGGTCAATGCAATCTCCAAGTTCAAGTGGGGTTTCGCAATAGAAAATGATTATCATCGGTTTAGATTTGGATAGAGTTTGGTTCTCAACAAGATGTTTGGGATGAATTGGGCAGAAAGTTTTACCTTGGAACCCCCAACCGAAGCGTTAGATAGTGCAAGAATCTCCGACCCATTCCCTCTAATAACAGTCGGTCTCAGCTCCACCAAATCCAAGCACGCCCTCAACCGAAACCCCGTCGCGCCCGCCGCCACCGGGTCGAGCACCCACGGCTTCCCTTCCCTCGTCGCGACCCCAGCCGCCTCCTTCATCCCCGGCAACCAGTCGGGTGTGATCGTCCCCACGTTGACGCAGAGGGCGGCGATTAGAGGGGTAAAATCGGGAATCTCATCGACGGAGTGGATCATCGCCGGGGATGCGCCGGCTGATAAGAGGGTGTTCGCCATCAGGTCCATCGAGACGAAATTTGTTATGCATTGGATGAGCGGGGATTGGTTGCGGAGTTGGGTGAGGAGGCTCCATGCTTTGTCTGGCCAATTGGGGTCGTAGGTGTTGGAAGCGAGTTGTGTATGATTCGCGGCCATGGATGCAGTGATCTGAGTAGGGGATAATTGATTGGGGTTGGGAAAAAAGAGAGAACTGGCTGCGATTATTTTTGATAGGAATTGCCGATATATGTGATAGACTAATGAAAATTCAAACGTATTTCTTACGTTCAATTCCAATATCTACAAGACTATAATGAATTGTTTATCAGAAAAAAGTCTATAATGAATTTAGATCCAACGGGAATATAAATGGAAAAAGATATTTGTTGCAAATCGTAAGAAAAATTCAAGAAGATTTCACTAATTTCGTTTTATATAATCCTTTTTTTTTTTTACCAAAAAGATTTCCCAACAACACACCTATCTAACAACAATGATTTTGATCCTTGTGATTTTAAATCTTCAGCTAGGATTTATCTAACAACACGGCTTATGTGTTATTAACGTGAAACTCTCCTTATCATAAATAAATATATCTAATTTTGCGATAACTTATTAGGGAGAATCCCAAAAAACTAAAAAAAAAAAAATCCAAAAACATATAACAAGAAAAAATAATTTTTCAAAACTATAATTCATTCATCCCATCTAATCCCTTAACTATTCTCACCTCCGCACCAACCCTACCATCACTTCATCTCCGTCAAAATCTTCGTTGAAATCCGACAATGTTGTTGAAATCTTGCAGAAATCTTTGTTGGAATCCGACAACGTCGACGAAAGCTTCAATAAAATATGAAATAATGTGTTTGAATAAAATCAAAACAGTGCGTCTGTACAAAATCGAAGCAGTACGTCTAAACAAAAATCAAAAAAGTGCCTGAACAAAATCAAATAGTGTGTCTTAACAAAATCAAACAATGCGCCTAAAGAAAATCAAACAGTGCGCCTGAAGAAAATCTAAACAGTGCGTCTAAAGAAAATGAAGCAATACGTCTGAAAAAAAAACACACTGTTTTTTTATAAAGATATAATATTTTCTTATAAAAACACATTGTTTTATTTTATAAAGATATACTGCTTCATTTAGAATGACATATTTTTTTATTTATAAAAACATATTGTTTAATTTATAAAATGATACTGTTTCATAGTGAAAAAGGAGATGAGTGATGGTACCAGGAGCGCATCGTACCATCAACATCCTATTGTAAATGTTAATTGCTTCCAACACAATGCCCAGTGATAAGAATGGTGAACGTTATCTTGTTCCGGCTTGCACTACATTCCCTCCATTACACACATGATTGAATTAGCCTCAGCAACTTTGCCATATTTGCAGAACCCATCAATCACGGGGTTAAACATAAATGGCTGAGGAGCCACATTTCTCTGCTTCAACTGCACCAAAAACACGTGGGCTTCTTCCAGCCTATTCTCCTTGCACTTTCCTTAATAAGTCATATTACAAAGACATACTATGATCGTGGGTCTGATACGTCATCGATGATGGCCGATTAGATTGGAATCTCGGATGAAACCTACCTGAGAGTGAAATTGAGGGAGATAAGTGGTAATTAATGAGATCCATGTGTTGAATCAGGGATTGGATGCGGCGAGGGGGAAAAATTAGGAGACGCGAGTGGTTGTAATGGATTCCGACATGGATTGGGGCGGTGGCGACGATAGAAGATGATGGTTTTTGAGATTGAAGATTTAATCAATATTACGAGACGATCAAACGTTTTTTTTTGAGAAAATATCGTGAAATATTAATGATAGTAAACGTTATATATTATAATCATATGTTAATAAAAAATTTAAATCATGTCGTTTAGATATATAACGAAACTCTTTAAATTACGTGTTGAATAATACATGAAGAGAGAAACGTTACGATAATTATAGAACGAAAATAGTAATATATTATCTTGTGTTATTTTATCATAAGATTTATTTATGAAAAAAAATTGATTTAAAATCAATTTAAGTTTAAAGAGAGATTTGACTTCATAGTGTCCTCGTTTGTTTGAACTCTTGCATGTACACCAAAGTACAACCTCAAGCATACAACAAAATAACGGAGGTAAACAGACAGGTGTGCCGCTACTTTTCTGAAACTTGAATTTATATTTCTAAACAACTAAATAAGTATTGAGATAGCGGATTTGATACGAGATATACATCCCATTTTCCATTTGCATCACCACCTCATCAAATAGGTGTCCTCTTCCATCTCATAGAGTAGATCGAAGAATGTTTAGACCCATAGCTTCATTTTAAACTGTATCGAACCCCTCTCTCTTCAAATTGAAAGGCAAAAAACCGAATGCGACAATAAAAACTCAAATATATCTCATTAAATTCTACAAAATCTTGTTTTTTCTCTTTTGGTCAAAACAAAGTCAAGCTTGTTAAACCCGTTAAAGTCGGATATTTCTGCCATTGGTTATGACGTGCAAGATAGAGTAGCATTCATTCTGCATCCTGACGCAGCTGAACCTAGTGGACTAGATAACGTTCTAACGTTTAATGGAGGTTGAATCCACAACCTTTGATCAACTCGAATCCATGAGCAAGAAACTAAGAACACACTGTATTTGGAGGAAAAAAAAAAAGGGTCTAACTAATTGTTTACCTGAATAGTAAGAGCCTGCTCGCACTTAAGCAAACAAAAGCAACCCACGTTGCGGAACTCAACAAGGAATCAGGAAACTACTCACTCACTCTACTTTCCTACTTGCACACAAGCAAAAGGACTTTTTCAACAGAGTAAACTAAGTCAGATCGAGCGGTCCATGTGGTCCATGAAATTATCGGCAACTTCTTCTATGTTCTCCATGTCACATCCAGAAAGGCGAACAATTTTTCTCGTGACAATCACTGTTACTATACCTCACTCATCGGTCACCAAAATCATTTCAGGGGACTCATCACTCAACAGTCACCAAAATCATTTGACATAATTATTCTATTCCATTCCATTAATTCAGGAAACATCAACCAGCATTTGAAAAGAAACAACTGAAGACAATAACGATCATGTAGAGCCAAGGACAGAGGAAGATAATATTTCTAGACTTACCTCAACCCGAGATCTCAGGCACCTTTTCTTGAGCGAACCTGAAAACCCTCTGCTTTTTACCTGAAGAAACAAACTCAACCTTTGCTTGATATGTCTCGATAGTGCAACCACTATCAGCATCCTTCTCCTTCAACTCGAGAGTAAGATAATTGACTACCCTTATCCCCAAGTGCTCATGCACATCTTCACAAGCTCAAGCTCCCTTCCCTATCCGAACCCGATCTCCATGTCCAATACTCGAACCCGACCAAAAACATGATCGGGTATGAAAATCAAATCCCTCGATCCAGTTGGGTTTTGGGATACCCGAAACCCAAAAGCATACCATTTGGTGTTAAAAAAATATTGATTCTAAACTGAATTCAACTTCCAATTAGGGATGGTTGTATTCCAATCCAAAATAGGTGAATAATAGAGTTCAATTTCAACGTACAGATAAAATCACACACTACTTTTCCTCGACAGGCAGACCACTCATGGCATCCAAAGGAACGGCGAAATCGGTGATTACAATTGGGCCTATGTCATTATACTTTTGGTCTGCAAGCCTTTAATGCTTCTCGTCAAGCAATCAAACGTTTTGATACCTTGTCACGATTAAGTGATTGAAAACGACCAACGAAATGATCACCGAACATTTTAACACCTCACAGCGTTAAAGCATCAAACCTCTTAGAGGTGGTTCAAAACAGCAATTTGTAAGTTTGTGAAGAAACAGGGTTTAGTGGCTCTCATTCCCTCCTACCTAATTTTATCACCTCAATTGAACAGTAATTGTCGATTCAACAAAAACCAAATATATATCTAACAATACTCTCTTATTAATTTCATCGTTTGATCAATTCAAAGAGATATTTCAGTGAGAGTGATGAAGGTATGCAGTGAGCGCATTATATTTTTTTTGCCTTAAGACGGCTGATAAAAGTAACCACAACAGCAAATGATCCTAGAGTTTACTTGCTCATCTTTAATTCGGGGACGAATGAAGCATCCCATCAAATCAAAGTCAGGGCCGGAGCTGAAGTAAAAGGTCTGATCACTGGCAATCTTCCTCGAGCTATAAGTCAGGTTTGGGTGCTTGCATTTGTCTCGGTGATAATGTTCGCAAGGCCGGTAATGTTTATACCACTTGACATACACAAACGCCTGAAGAGGAACCTCCCAGCCGCATCTACCTGATATAACGTGGCAAAAAGAAAACAGATATTAGATAAAAAGATGCACAAAATTTCCTATAACAAAGAGTTCCCCTCCCTTTGACTCCGTTCTCTTCCTAAATTGATAGTACACATAGCATCCCAGGGTTAGCCAGGTGAGAGATTGCAATTGGATTATGAATAATTATGTCTCTGTCTCCAATTAGGTCTTGTTTAAGAACCTTCAAAGATTCTCATGAAGGTTCTAACCTATGATTTCAAATGATCATAGGATTTGCTCAAAATAATCAATTGAGGAGTTATTATAAAAGGTATGAATTTTCCTTTTTAATTTAACATCAAACACACAGATATAAAATAAAACACAACTAAGATAAAGCAATTATCGTGAACAATCGAAAGTTAAATGTTGTTATGAAACAACTCCAAAAGATCAAAAGAAACATAAAAAGACAGAAACCGTTATACCATGGACAGGCCATCAACTTCCCCATCATCATGGGAGGAGGAACAGGAATCACTGTCGTAGCTCATTAGCTGCTTCCAGAAATCAGGATCATAGGAACTCGACTGGGCCTCGTTGTTGCTGTTGTGCTGGAACAGCTTTAACCGAGTATTATTATTCTCGTCCTTCGTCTTTTGACTATCAAAAGTCAATAGTCCTCATTTCCATAATCAAATCTTTATCGGATAGCGCCTTCGTCATGCTTCTCCCTACCGTGCAATGCCAACTATGCAATAATAAACACTTAAAATTAATATCCCCGACTTAGATAAACACAAGTTTTTTGGGTTGTTGCAATCATCTTACACCGATTTTAAATCAACTACACAATCCCAAATTTATATTATGTTAAATATTTCACAACAAACTCAAGTAAAATAATATTTGATAGTTGTGTTGTATTAGTCTAAGTTAGCATCCACAAGCCGGTTGATCAAACGGTTATAATTTTTGTGCGGTACTTCCTCCGTTGTATAAAAAATACAATGTTTCATCATCATTTCATTATTCAATACGTATTTTGAAGAGTTTCATTATTCTTCTTAATGACGTAAAAAAATTACGTCACTGACTTTAGATTGAAGTACATAATTTAAATTATTATTATTGTTGTTACACGATAATTTTATATGAAACGATATTTTATCATTCCATAAACGATTTGTTATTTGAATCATTTTATTACTGATCTTAATCAATATTATATCTTTTAAAAGACAAAGATAGTATTAAACATTTGATGATTATCTCCACCTCGCACAATTTGTACAAATTCCAACACATCTTTCTAAACAACCTAATTTTTTCCATTCCACCACAATATTTTGCATACTCTAATGTGTGTTCTCACATGATTACATCTGGTCAACTCAACCAACCAATCCCTTCTGGGAACCCCAACACCTTCCAACCCCATTTCCATCCACACCACCACCATCCCTCACTCAACAATGCAAAACCCACCACCACACTCACCCTCTTCCCCAGACACCAAGACCATCACCATCACCATCACCATCACCGTCCTCACCTTCACCACAATCCTCCTCCTCTCCCACTCCACTTCCCTTCTCCACGCCCACTACCTCCTCAACCCATCATCCCCTCCCCCACCCTCCTTCGCCTACTACCTCTCCGGCTCCGTCGCCGAATCCGACCGCCTCTTCCGTCTCCTGTTATCCATTTATCATCCAAACAACGTCTATCTTCTTCATCTGGATAGATCCGTCACCCAGCGGGAGAGGGAGGAGTTGGCCGTTAGGGTCGGGGAGGTGGCGGTTTTCGGGGAGGCGAGGAATGTGCACGTCGGGGATGGCCGCGGTCTTGAGGGGCGCTGCGGTGTTGCTTAGGGTTGGGGGCAACTGGGATTGGTTCGTGAATTTGGGTGCTAGGGATCACCCCCTTGTTACTCAAGATGGTATGTAATGGGACTTGGCTTTGTTTATTGGGGATTGATTAATGTTGTCTGAGACCTTTGTCTGTGACGGGAATACCTGGGTTGTTTTTCTTGATCGCTGGCGAGATTGATGAGTTTTTGTGGTTTGGTTTTTTTTGTTTTTGTTTTTTTTTTGTCAGATTTGCTTCACGTGTTCTCGTTCTTACCGAGGGAGTTGAACTTTGTGAATCATGGTAGCTACATCGGGTGGAGAGAGTGAGTCATGTCTGATCTGGATTTGGATTTGGATTTGGATTTGGATTTGGATTTGGATTTGGTTTGTTTTGGATGGTGTGAGTTGGTTTCTGGGTTTGATTTTGGTGGGGGGTTGTTGTGTAGATCGAGGAGGTTGAAGCCGATAATCGTTGATCCTGGATTGTATCTTTCTACGAGGAGTGGAATGTTTCATACTACTCAGAAGAGGGATTTGCCTACTGCTTATCAGTTGTTCACAGGTAACTCTGTTATTTCTTTCTCAAAACTTTTCGGTATGCAAGAGTGATATAGATTAGTGGTAATCGCTTCGTGATAATTCTTAAGGATAAATGTATTGTGTAATAACTTGCTCATTAGTTGTAGTTGTGAGTGAAAGAACTCATGAGAATGATCAACTTTTGAATGTCCTTTTGGGATGTGGGATGCTTATGTACTGAATGTTGGAATGTAGGTTTGCGAAATCTGGTAGCTTGGAGATGTCTTTGTGTGATCAGGGATTGCCTATCCTTTCATCAGAGTAATTGAAAGAATTTGTGAGAATGATCATGGTTCGGACGTGCTTTGAAATGCTGCTCATATGTGGCATGTAGGTGAAGCATGCACAAAAAAAAAAGAAGAAAAATGGTTAATCTGTGGGGTAGATCTTTCTATGATCATGGATCACCTACTCAGATACTTTTTTAAGCGGTGATTCTGTAGTTGTTCATGAGAATGATCCCCTTTCAAATGTGCTTTTGGGATGCCCATATGCTAGAGGCAAGTAAATCGTGTGAAAAAACAGTCAGTTTTGCTCCAGTGAAACTTGGTTCTGTGTCATGCACTGTATTCGACCAATATCTACTGAATGTCAGTTCTGATGATAGGATGATTGAAGCACGGGATATGGTTGAAACTTGAAACCTTGCTTGTGACCTCAAAATTTCTTATTTATGTCGTTATTTGTAGCATTTATGAGTAGGTTCTTACATGGATGAAATGGAAAAAAATAAGTAGCATGGACTAGCCCATTGCATTAGCCTAGGACATTGGGGTGAGGTGTTAAGACGTGCATCGTCATTCATGCTTTCAAGGAACTTGTGTGTGAGTTAGATCTTTATAAGGCATATCGTTCCTCAGGTTCTGTCCTTAATACCCAACGCTGTCTAGTATCCACCAAGAAGTGCTTCCATTGCGTCTTGCACAGTTCAACTTGCTCATAGGTCTCTGTAACCATAACACATGATGTCTTGAACTTCATCCTGTTTGACTAGAAAACCCAAAATTATACAAGTGTCATGTCTGTTTCACTTCTTCTTTGCATTATATGTTAGCACATCGATCCTATATTTAGTAGTTTCTCTCCTTACCTTTATGCTCCCTGTGATGAAAAATCTATCATGGCATATCGTAAGTGTTGGCATGTCAAAGTTTGTATTCATGGTGAGTCGGTGACTCTTCATTGTCACACATACTTATGATGACTCTTCATGCCCAGATCACTTCTTTTTTAGCGAATTATGCATGTCAAAACTTTGGCGACTGACATAGATCCCTTCGCAGGTTCATCGATGACCATATTGAGCCAGAAATTTGTTGAGTTCTGCATCCTGGGCTCAGACAACTTACCTCGGCTGCTTCTTATGTATTCTGCAAACACCCTATCATCACTGCTGAACTATTTCCCTACCGTTGTGTGCAATTCAGCACAGTTCAACACGACCACCATAAACCATAGCTTACTCTATGCTTCCTTTAACAAACCATCCAAGGAGGATCCACGACCACTGGACACAAACGACCTTGAAAGTATAATCCTCAGTGGATCAGCATTTGCCACATAGTTCCCCTTCTAATGGTCCTGTGCTAGACCGCATTGATCAAGAAGTTAGGGAGAAGTTCGGGGAAGGTTGTGCCGGGTGGGTGGTGCTTAGGCGAGGGGGATGATAGGTGTGAAACATGGGGAGATGCTGATATATTAAGACCTGGACCTGCAGCAAAGAGACCGGAGAGACTCTTGGTTGAGCTTCTCTCAAACGGAACATACTGGTCACAGCAATGTGTAGCTGAATCCTGAGTGATCTCCCTTCTTCCATGGTCATATGCATTACCGCCACTCCGTTCATGCACAGCAACTGCCCAAGTAAATTTCTGGATTGCGATCTAACATGAAAGAGAGAATGAAAGAGGAGAAGAAAATAGATAGTAAATATATTGAAACAAATGATTTATTTTGATTTTTTATATAAAAAATTATTAAATATAAAATATTGGTTATATTTTACGACGATCTAAATAAAAAAATATGATCTATATATAGAGTACAATTATCTTTTGATAAAGCAGTTATGGTGCGATGCTGCTTTTACCACCTTTCAAGACCGACAACACATAGTTGCATATCGAGCCCGTCATATTCTTTCATCTGTTTTGTCTTTGTGGTAGGAGGCAAGTCTTGTTTATAGCAAGAGAATGAACTTTGTGTAAACAATGTTTATTGCGTACATGAAAACATGAAAAATGAATAATTTTGCTGGCTAACTGACTAATTGATCCAGGGTACAGTAGAGAAAAGTCTGCATTCAAAATCTAGGATGTGGATCCAAGATCGCAATGGTTAGGCCTTCATCCGAAACAAGTCTCCAAGTTCTTCATATTTTCTACAAACATCATGCTGTGAATCAAGCAACATAGCTTACCCATTGTATAGCCAGGTTTCTTAATCTCCGTCTCCAGTGTAAAAAGATGCTTGCTGATGAACTTCGACCAATATGCATGCTCAGACGGAGATCGAATTTTTTCTTCATTGCATATGTATACCAACGTTGGAACCACAAGGAACATCAGAAGACCCCAAAGCATGTCGCTGCAGCAAAGAGGAGAAAGAGGGCTCCTCCCAAGTAGCCAACCTGTAGGAAGACAGTCCCCTCTCAATATCAAAATGGAAATATGAAGCTGCTCTAAAGCCCCATTCTGGAGCTGTAAAGTACTTAAAGATATTTCGGCAAAGATTATGTTTTGGCATTCAGCATCAGCTTGATGTGCCGGAATACTCCAACCAATTGGACCGCTGCTACGATAGCAACACCAAATACATTTTGCAAGATAGGTTATGGTCAGATACTAACCAATTTTTCAGAAATATACTTAGCCAAGAAAGCTCCGCCAAGGACCGCTATGGATGTGGCAATCAAATGACCAACAATGGCTCCACTAGCCACGCCCCAGGGAGACTGCAGGGTACAATGAGAAAAGCTGATTGAGTATAGAGAATCAGCAAACCCAATATAAAGAAAAAAAGGTCTTCTTTTTTTCTTTTTCTTTTTTACTGTCACAGAACTGTAATAAAATTCAACCGTGAAGTACTGATCGTATGCTTATATGCTACTTGTTATTAAAAAAAAAAAAAGGAAGAAGAAGAAGATTGGGAATATGGAAAAACATCGCACCTGTGCAGCACCTAGGGCAATGGTAGCAAGCATCGAACGATCTCCCCATTCCTACAAAAGCAAAAGGATGGTGAATATCAGTGCACCAAAGGATGCTGCTTGAATTGATAAGCATTTGAAGCAGTTTATCTTTTGAAAATCAGTGCACAGGAGGCTTCAGTTGAGGGTCGGAGAATCAAGTATTATAAATCAGACCTCTGAAATAATCATGACCACAAAATGACAAGTGACCCAAAAATATTAAGTTGCTCACAGCAAAGAATACAAGGCTGAATGACTTCCATAGGATCTCAAGAGGATTTGTCAGCCTCTTCGACACCTAACAACATCAAACATGAAAAACCAAATTATTTGAATTCAAGCACATATGAACTGCATAATCTTCAAGCCAACATAAAATTCTACTCATTTTAGGGTGAGTTTTTCTAACCCTCTCCTTCACAAGCTCCTCAGCTTCAGCATATTCATCAAGTTCAGGGCCATCATCTCCGGTCTTCTCCATACCTGATGGAAGCTCCCATGCATCTTTAATGGCCTTCAGGCCAAACAACACTAGAAGAGCTATTGCTGCATATTCTCCAATGGGTAATGCTGCATGGAAGAATACAAATAAATTAGAAGAGTTGAACAAATTGACACATAAAATGCATCTATCATAAGCAGAGACGCCAAGAATTTTGAAGCCAATAAAATTCCTACATTAGGATTGGCATCTAGTTTTCCCATGTAAAGCCATGATATGAGAAGTCAAGTTTATTCCTAAGAAGTCACACCCTACAAATAAAGGAAAAGATGATGGATATCCACCACTGTGAAAAATGGAGAAAGAGGATTCATCATTCATCGATGATTCTACAAAGTACTTGACGAAGGCATAGTAATTATGGATGGAAGATTGTTTTGTCTCCGGCGATGATAATGGTATCGATCCATCTGCTCCACTATCAACAAAAAAGTAAGCTAAAGATGAGTCTTTTAGGAAGTAATTAGCTAAGATGATGCTTCCACTGTAATTTTCTGAATTGAATTTGTAGGGATTCGGGGGAGAACCGAGAATCCAAGAGGAGGTCCAACACCAAAATTGAGTCTGAGTAGCAAACATATGAAAACTAGGTCCATCTTTAACCAAAAAACCTAGACTAATAGATTATGAATAGTTCACATATATAAGTTGCGTTTCTTTTTTCTCCACGATCGATGTGGGTAACTATTCAACTCACCACATACATCAACAGAATTACTAACCCAAACAACTTACTTGTCTGAAACTGAGCAGGAACTGAATGAAATATCCATCCCAGCACAACTGAAAGGATCGTCATTAGAGATAAAGCGCCCATGGATCCCAAGAGTACCTAAAGTCAAAGAATACATAAAAAACATAAGTGCAACAACTTAGGCATCTTAAGCCAGAAATAAAATTTATTGTTCCACGCAAGCAACAAAAAGAAAAAATAGTAAGGAGTTTTCACAGAACCACCAATCTCAAACCTTGAGAGAAACTTTAAAAGGCAGTACACGGTTGCAAAAACTTGCCAACTCTCTAGGTATGGTACATGTTAATAAAACATCCAACATCTCGAAGGAAAACATAGGGTAGCTAAAGAAAGTGCAAATGAGATCAGAGTAAGGAAAAGCAAATAGCATACCAGTGCCTTATCATATTGCATGGCCAAGAGAGCAGCTATGAAGAAAGTCTGGCATTAGAAAACAATAATTTAATCAAACTCTTCATCACAAAAATAAAACTACAAGGCAACTGATGAGTTAAGAAATCTGCTACTTTAAGACGAAGAATTTCTGAGAATGGACTCTGTAGTCATAAATGCCTGTACAAATTGTTCTGAATAGGTGACATACAGAACCCAAATTAGCTCCAAACTGCAAATTATTTTCCTCACAACACATATAGTTATTGTACCAATTAACAAAAAGCTCATACTAGCAAAGAGGAAAATTTTGTATCCATCCCATAGAATGAAAGCTACTAAATTACTTTGAAGAAAAATCAAATTTGGATTCAGTTGTGTTCCAGAATTACTTCTCAACGAATGTTTTGAGTGAATACTACTTTATACATCTCTAGTTGTAACAATAGTTCCGAATGTTACATCAACTGGTTAAGTTAGACAGCAAGTGTTGACGCTTTAGAAATCAAACAATTACCACCAAAAAGGAAGGCCAAAGATTGGCAAAACATGCACCTAAATATAGCAAGCACATTTGCTCTGATTTAAATATCCATCAAGGCTTCTCCATTTTATGGAACCTAACGTCAAGAAAGATTAACTGGACCTGTACGAACGGCAGTATAAAGTGGGAGACTACTTTTGCTGAGACTCGAAATAGCACACAGGTCAAAAAAATGAGGCAACAGTACATGGAACATTGCCACTACTGATGCCATCAAATGACAATAAACATCATGTAAAGACGGAAGAAAACAATGATTTTAATGAAGATTATTACCTTATCACCAATTTCGGAGACAAAAATCAATGAGAACGCGGCAGTGAAACCAGACTTAGAAATAGCTGCCAAAATTGATGAAGGCTTTATATTCACAAACATAATCAAAGAATAGACCACTGCACATCCAAGAAGCACCAATGCAATAGAGAGAGGGTATGGGATTCGATCAGTCGGCTTCCCACTGTCAGATCAAGGAACAATTACACAAGCATGGTCAATGGTTAAAGAACTAAATGGGAAAAGGCATATCTTCTCTTAAGTATTCTGATTTAAGCTTTAGGAAGAAAAAAAAAAAGAAGAAATAATCAAACTCCTGCTTGAAAGAGCGAAAAGCATGCTTGGAGCTTGGAGCTTGGGGCCAAGATTACCATAAAGCAGAAGGGACTGAGAGGGGATCACCCACTCAGTGTGTTTCAGTCTATCATGTCTATTTACCAACAGAGAGTAATAATTACATCTACTCAGTGATCAAAAACAGAGTAATCTATTCAAGCAACAAACCACTTGTTTCAGACATGTAAGTGCCGCCAGGATAGTTCCATTAGGACAGAGAAAAGCACCATGAGATACTCTTTTGTTAACCCTCATCTCATGCTCATTTTATCTCAAGATCACGACGGAAGAAAAACAGAATATCAGTGTTCTACGGAAACAGATTTATTTGGTATGAGGTTAGAGCAATTACAGAAGACAAGCACGGGATCACTCAAAAAAAAAAAAAGTTATCACTTTCACGTCCGTCAGAAGATAGGTACTAGAGAAAATTTCCAGCAAATAAAAGAATAATACTCACAGTTGATGGGGAATTTTATTAGCTGGAACATCAAAATTTTTTTGCCTGTCACCTTCTTCCTTCCCATCAAAGGCACTTGATCCAAGACCAACATTTGAAGCCTGGCATCTTACTGGAGAATATACAGATTTTGAAGTTGTTCTCCATTTATGATGCACTGGATACAGATTGAGATTAGCTTACGTGCCAAATTGAAGGTGTAACAAGCTAATCTGCTGATGCAGCAGAAATATCATAATTTTCACTACGGAATTCCTAATACTTCACTCAAAGAAAATCAAGAATAAATGCAGAGAATGGATAAATCGAATTGATAGATAAGATTGACCTAACATTCATGTATGACATTAGTACCGATCGTTCATGTATGACACTAGTAACCTTTTGAAATGCCTTTCTTATGGTTGATTTCTTCACTAAAAAAGGCTCGTTACAATACAAAAGTCTCATCAAGAAACATATGCCATATATGAGTAAAACTGATGCATAAATCTGAAAATTAAAGGCTATGAACTCCAGGGATGAGTAATCAGGTATTACAACATACATCTCCACTGTATCACAGGAAACATGCTCATTACCAAAAGCATAGTATCTCCTGGATGATATGGAACTTGAGCATTTTCCTGCTACCAACAAGGTAGTCGATGTAATGATCATCATCAGAAGTTCTCATAGCACATGCATTCCTCGCACTAGCAACATCATTACCAATTGCTTATATCTCCCACTATCACTCTGCACATAGCAACCTAATTAGGACCATTTCTGGTTACTATGCCCCATAGAACTACATAATAAAGTCTGGTGTCTTAGCCAACCATTCGTCCCCTAAGTACACCAAGAGCTCATTTAAGAAATCCCACTTGAAACAACAACCTGCACAGCAACATATACCACGCAACTCTTCCTATCAGATATAAGAGAATGAGTCACTCAAGTTGAAAATCATTAACACGAGTCGGATCCTAATCCCAATCATTCATTCACGTGCTTTAAACAGAACCTTGGATCTTCTTCACTTTTCAGCCTAGATAAACACGTGCTATGAAACAAATCATCTTTTCCCCGTGAATATACATAATCAACTTTACTTACCCAGAGTCACGAGACTCTAGTTTAGAGCGGGATTTGGGTGATGAAAATGTACATAGTCGAGAAGGTTGTTATGTCAAGAACTAAACCTATGACCTGGACATCCATAACAGAGGTGTACAGTCATTCGATCAAACTCGTCCTAATTGAGGAGACCATTGCCAACCTCGATTTGCTGCCAAATTGCTAGCCAAAGTGACTACAAGCGAACTCTTAGGCTAGTGGGCAGGTCACTAAACTAACCTAATCCAGACAATAAAAACGGTTATACGAAGTGATAAGATGCCCCAATTCACTAAAGCGAGCATATTCATTTGAGTTACATAAAGACACAGCTTAAGGTATGGCAATCCCACACTTTTCCCTATACAGATGCAACATATGAAATAAGTACCTCGTAATCATTCATTAAGCAATTTTTCAGCACAGAACCATTAGGCAGAAGCAAACATTCACAGATTTTACTGTCAAATGGAGTCGCTCAGTAATAAGCTGCTCCTCCCATAACAACAGGGGTCTGCGTATATCACTACACCCCACACCCCTCCCCTAACAACAGGGGTCTGCGGAATTATGTGGATACGTTCCTTTCCTTTTTTTTCTATTCAAGCTGCAGCAGGTTGAAACAACCAAACGGGCCCAAAAATGAGAGAGCAATCAAGTCGAAAACAAAAATGAACAAAAGGGGAAACATATTACATGGAGACAAGCATCTGCTAAACGACGCAGGCGGCCGAGTGAAACCCGTCCACAAGGGAATCCCGCCGCCGCCAGTGTATGTCGCCGAGGAATTGGCAAAGCTCGATTGCATCTTCTCTCAGTTCCTATGCGAAGCTCTGGTAGACATATTCGAAGTACTAATCAGCGACAGAAAAGCAAGGAGGGTTTGTGATCGGAGGAATTGAATTTGGTGGTGAAAAAAAAGTTAAAAGTAGTTTGTTGGGGTTCGGTTTTTCTCCGTTTCTGTCTGGGACGAAGCTGAGCAGGAGGAGTGCGGGTGGCGCTGTGAGGCCTGCCACGTCTATGGCCGGTGACAGATAAGAAACGTGGCTTCAGTACACGACCCATATTTGGTATCACTCCTCCCTCCCATCCATCTTTATCCACACGTTTTGATCTGATATAAATAATTTTTTTTATGTTAATAAAATTTAATATAATATTTATACAAAGGATAGTGGATATATTATATCAAAAAAGATTGATTTGATATTTTTTATGTTAAAAGATTATCAAAAAAATATTAGTTTAGTGATGTTCGACTCAAGCTTCTTCTTGAAGATCTTGGGTTCGAATATCATTTTTGTTTCTAAACATACAAAAAGATATATAAAAATCAAAATTCTTAAAATATATCATGCTTATTTTATTTTTTAAACAGGGTGACAGGTTTAATGGAAAAGAGTGACAATTAAGAATCAAAAAAAAAAAAAAAAAAACAAAAATTGATAAAAAAAAACACCCAAATAATAACAACATGAATCGCAATATTAATACAAGTCTTTGGTAAATAAAACGATGCTCAATAACATAAAATTTTTCGATGTGGCATTTTGTCGAACACCTTATATGCATATATTCTCATGTTCGTTGTAAAAATAAAACAGAGCGGTAGAACAAGAAAAGTGTCTTATGAACATTTGGTGTTTCGTGGATCGGTCGACTGTTATACTCACAGTGCTGGAATGCACAGTTGACGGTGGTGGTTGTTGCTGTAGTGGCAACGACGATGGAGGTGAGGACGGTGGCGAGGCGGGGAGGATTGAGAAGGAGGACGGAGAGAGAGTAGGGAATTGGATCAAATTGTATGTTTGGCCAATTTTTTTTAGTATGTATGTTTTTGTGAATATTTTTGGATTTTGTATATTTTGATCATTTAAAGAAACAAAAAAAGAAAACATAAAGCTCAAACTAATGATTTTCAGAGTTTTGATTTCCTGATTCATTTGAATGCGGTATTTAATATTGCTTCTACAACAATTCTTTTTTAATGGAGAGAATTAGTAAAAAGTTCACAAAACTAATCTTATTTACCAGTGATAAATAAGATTGGTATCTGAGCGTTTTACTATCTAGAAGTTCTTAATAAAAAATCTTGTTCTAATTTGTCTTTGTTTGAGTTTAGGAAATAAAAATATTAAATCCAATAAATGGTACCTAAAAAAAAGTCTCGAATTTCAATTATTATTACAATAAAACCATCCTAATACTAACTCTTGAACAACTCTAGTCGTCATTAGATCCAGAGATTCTCACATATGTCAGCTTTTTGAACTACTGCTGAATTCATGGGAAGGCAAGAAACAACCTGACGAATCGAAACTTTTTAGTAACCAGAGGAAAAGAAAACAAAAACGATTCCCCTGATATCAACCCATGTTGTCATCGTCATCGTTTGTACTCTCATTGTTACAGCAATGCGTCGTCCATCATTAACGTAATTATTGGACAAATCTTATCGTCATCCTCCTCGTTGTTGTCGTCGTCATCGACTGTGTTTCTATCGTTACAAACAATGCGCTCGTCGACAACGACCGTCATTGTTAGATGATGCATTGTTTCTTGGTCGTCGTCATCTTGGCCGCCATGTCGTGGTCATCATGGGCAGAGCAACCAAGAAAATGGGGAGTACAAACAGTACACTTCATGTTACCGTCGATTTCCAAAATCGATAATGTTGCAATCCATCATCACACACAATGCAGTGAAGGGATATAATAGTGCATAGTGCGCCACGTGCATTGTCCCAATCCAATGATCTCTCACAGTTCGTCCTCTCCACTTCCTCCCTCACCCACCCCTTCGATCATGGCATAACGTGTAGGGATTAGGTGGCTCTTGTTGAGTATGTTGGAGGAACGGTGGAATCGTTGGATGCAAATTAGATTCATTTTTTTCTTTTTCAATGACCTTACGTAAGGATTTTTCAATGTAGTATTGTGGTTGACATCCCATATATCACCTCCAAAATGATAATAAAATAGATCACACGGGACACAAAGAAAAAAAAGTGAAAAAAGAAAAGTGAATATATGGGAAAGATGCAATTTGATTCAAATAAAAACTATCAAACGTGGAAAAAGGAAAAACAAAGATCTTATGCATTGGTTAATATCAACCAAAATGGAAAAATTCTAACGTGAAGAGAATATTAGGACATCATGTGGGTTTTATTTAAAAACAACACCTCTTTGTAATTAAATGAACTAGGTATCGATAATTGGTATATAAGATTATAAAGTGACACTAATTGATAATTCTTATTTTTTTATAGTATAGAAATTCATTTTTTTCGTAAGAGTGTTTACGGTTTTTGTTCCTATTTTTTTTTCTATGAATGACTTTGATTTTCATAATTTTGAGCAATGTTACGAACCAACCATTATCCCAATGAAATGTTACAAGTTACTCCCTCCGTTTTTTTTATTTCTCACAATTTGATATTTTGCACTACTCAATATGAACTTTGAAGAGTTTCATTCTTCAATTTAACGATGAAACAAATTTATATTAATAACTCACGATTGAAGTACACAACTTAAACTATCATTATGCTTTATGAAATTTTTATGGGTCCCACAACGCAAGTCAAAATACTCATTCATAAATGCACTGGGTCAATCGTTACAAATCTATGAGGACGGAGATAATATTAAAAATACTAGTAAACTGCACTAACTTAACTTTCATCTCTTTCTTTTCTTTTTTTTTCTTTTTTTTGAAAAAGTCATCTTTCATCTCTTATAATAATAAAGTTCACTACCTATTGAAAAGTTGGGGGAAAAGCGCAAACCAACCTCTTCATCAATGACAATTGACAAATGACATCATCAGAAAATAAAAATTTAAAAATATACATACAATCCTCATATCAACCCCTTGAAATAAAAATTCTCATGAAAAAAAATGTTATTTTTTTTGAAGTTATCAGAAAATATTAGGATGACATTATCATAAATTTCTTTTAATGGATATATTGTTTCAAAAAAATACCATTTCATTTGAAGATAAAAGAGTTAAAATATTTATTTATAAGCTTAATGGGAGTAATCCGTCATAACTCAATATTTCAGAGGATTAAATGACAATTTTCTCCTGAAAAGTAAGGTCATTACAACTTCAACAAATATTTGAAAATGCTAGCCAAGTCAAATAGTTGCATTTCACGGGACGGAGATAGTATGAAATGATGATATACTATATACACACAAGTTATGTGACACAACAACCTTCTTTAAGGGGAACAACTATTTAGAAACCAAAAATTACTAAATGGAAACAACAAATAAAACATTTCGAGCAGTGACGCTTTACAAATTACAAATAAAACGTCGTAACGTTCTACTCAAAAGCAAAGCGTCATTAGCTGTGGCGCTTTAGCCTGCGTGACGTCTTTTCCCTTATTAAAGCGTTGCTGGAAGAATTGCTTTAGGTTTTTTTTTTTTTGAAATCTTAAAATATAAATTTTAATATATAGTTTTTATTGATCATAATTTTTGAATCTTGATCCGGATTAATTCGACTCAGTAGTAAAAAATGGTTAGCTCAATTTTCTTTACAAAACAAGATTAATCATGAGTATCTTTTGACGACATAGAAATAAAAATATAAAAAAAGATTGTTGTTTCGACTTTGTCCTAAGATATCCATGATTGATCTTGTTTTATAGAGAAATCGGGCTGATCATTTTTCACTACTGAGTCGAATTAATATGGATAATGACTCAAAAATTATGATTAATAGGAAATTGATATAATTTTGAGATAATTATCTAAAGGGTCGCTTTTTCAATGTTTTTCCCCTATAAATACACCAAAAGATTTTTATTATCCATAAGACCACTTTTCAAAAAATAAAATAACTTTTACCAAACCTACCCTCCCCCACTTCAATAAATATACATTTCAAAATCCTAATTTTTCTCAATTTCATGTTGTTGTCTCTTGATCCACAATGGCCTTCTCCATTATCACCAAAATATCATTGATACGGTTGACGCAACATTATCGTCAACGATGAAGAATAAGGAAGCATCGAGATCGCATCATCGTCGTTCACGAAGTTCACCGTTATCTTTGTCTCGTCGTCAGAGAATAGGGAAGCGTGGACGATCGATATCATCATCATCATCGATAAATTATGTCTCTTGAGAATAGGGAAGCGTTGATGAGGATTGACATCGTCGTCGTCGATGAAGTCAGTTGTCGGTGAACAGGGAAGCGTATATTGAGGATGGATCGAAATTATCATCATCGCCGTTGATGATGTTCGCTGTCATTGATTTATTGCTGTGTTTGCTTCATGTTGACGACAAGAACATACTCGTCATCGATATCATCAACCAAGTCTGTCGTTCATTCGTAGTACAATTAAATTTCAGTGAAGACATACTATATTTTGTTGAAGGCGTGCATCAATTTTACTAAAGACGTACTACAATCTTGTTTAAGGCATACGTCAAAACTTATTTGGGTGTGTTACGTCGTTTGATGATGATGATCGTCGACGAAGATGGCGACGGATGAGACGAAGAAAATGAATGAAAATTATGATAGTACGATTAAGATTTTTATTTTTTATTTTTACTTTTGTATTAAAGCTGTAGATTCACTTCCTTTCAAAAAAAAAATATAGATTTATTTTATTTTATTTTGAACATTGATTTGATTTGATTGAGGAAAAATTTGGGAGAATCTTAATTAAATTTGAAAAAGTGATCTTCCGTGTAATAAAAACAAGTTGATTACTTTAAAGATAAATAATATTGAAAAAGTGGCCCTATAGAGAATTCTCTGTATAATTTATATTTTAGGAATTTAAAAAATAAAAGTATCCTAAGATGTTAAATCAGATAGTGCTTTACAAAAATAAAAAATAAAAAATAAACCAATTAGTAAAACGTCACGTCCCGTGACGTTTTACCCTACGTGTAAAACATTTCGGGCCGTGACGCTTTCTTTATAGTTTCTATATAGCAAAAATTTGTTTCTAAATAGCAATCTCGTTCTCTAAGGCTCATCCTAAGATGTCGAGGGCCAAATGGTCCAGAAATCCATTGGGGCAATGGATAAAGAAAATATGATGATTCACTATCAAGGGCTTGTTTGATTGGATTTAAAAGAAGTGTCTGCATATGGTTTGTGACTTATTGTACGGGGTATTTAAGTTTTTAAACACTTTTAAAATCAAAATGGTTTCAACTTTGACTCAAAAGGCTATAACCTCCTTAGAAACGATTTTGTCAACCAGTCATTTCAGCAGAAAAAAAAAATATTACTTACTTCTTTCGTATCAATTTAATCGAAATATTTTGATCTGACAAAAGAATTTATTTAAGTGATAAATTATAATATAATAATTTTTTTGTTCTTGTGAGTATGTAGGAAAAAAGAGTGAGAAAAAAGAAAAGAGAAATTATGCTGGGATGAGTTAATATGATATAAAATATGGGTATTTTTGTTAATTTTATATGAAAATCTTAAAATATTTTATTTATTTTGGGATAATCCAAATTGAAAAAATATTTCAATTATTTTCAGACGGAATGAGTAGTGATAAGTTATTATGATCAATTTTAAAACACAAACAAACAAACCCTTAGTTATTAGAATTTGATGCACTCATAACAAAAAGAGTGAATTCTTGATAAGTATCGAACTATTATTTCATTCCCATTAGGTATTCCATAATCAATTAGGAGATCCTTTCCCAAATATAATTATTTCATGCAAAATTCAATTTTCACAAATCAATTATTTTTAAATATAACGACGACGACGAATGGACGATCGATCAACGACGACGAGAATGACGAACTGGCAACAATGACGACGAACTAGCGACGACGACAATGGCAATGACGAACTGATGACGACGATGAACTGTCAACAACGACTACTAGACGACGAACTAACGATGTAGGCGACGACAACGAACTAATGACAATGACGACGAACTAACGACGACGACGATACCGAACTAAAGATGAGGACGACGACAACCTACCGACGATGACAAACCGACGACGGCAACGACGATGACAAACTGCCAACGACGACGAACCGACGACGACGAAGAACTAAAGACGAGGACAACGATAACGACGAACTAACGACGACGTATCGACGACAAAGCGCAATATGGAGATTTGATTTTTCGACGACGAACCGACTATAAAGCGCTTAATTCATAGTACTATTGATAAATGAATCCACCAAATCTGTCATTAATGATGAATTTGTCGATGAGATTGATCAATATATTAATCGATGTAGATAAAGACAAGAATGATCATATATTAAAAGATAATCTATCAAAATAGAAAACTATAGATTTGTTTGTTTTTTTTTAAGGTCAACATATAATCTACCAAAACAGGAAACTGCATATTTAATTTTTTTTAAATAATTAAGGTGGTATTTTCTTGGGAAAAAATAAGGGGATGGGGGTATTTCATTAGAATTAAGTTGGCTGGGTGGTACCTCCCGATAATTTTTCCTAACAAAAATGGACAATAGTTATGAGGATATGATAGTATATTTTGTGTGTGCCAATAGTAACAAGGAAAAATCATCCGTGTTGCACAAGACAACGTAATGGCTGCTGCAAATATAACAGGTTGATAATTTTATCCTGTAAGTTAAAAAATCTATACTGTAAATTGATGAATACGTATAATCAAATTTTTAGTGTTTTTGGTAATTAAAATCTGACTTATATGCATTCAATAAGTTATATTATAAACTTTTCAATTTACAATATAAATTTTTTAACCTATAATTTATAATAATTATTACGTTATCTTTTACAACATCAACGACACGTCCTAATAACAATGCCTAATAAAGGTTAAAAGCCATAGATTTGAATAAAAATATACTACTCCCTAGGAAAACAGGCAAAACGTCTGAAAAAGAAAATGGAAATAAGAGGGGAAAAAAGACACGGTTACAGCGATCCTGGGGTCAGGAGAGCTAATGGAAATGGACCACCAAGCACAAGCAACAAAAGCAATCTAATCTAAAAGCATAGGTGAAAATAACAAACGGTCCATGGCAATATACAAGTTCTCATGAACATGTGTTGTATCAAAGTGCCCTAGCTAGTGGCAACCTTAGCTTTTGATTCTAGCAGAAAACCTTTGACACGACTCAATCAAGAGCATCGCCTTCATTTGGGAAAGTGCATTTGTGATTCAAATCCTATAAATCCACGACGAGGCCTTTCGGAAAATGTATATATGGTCTTCTGTTGATTTGAATTTGTATATATAGGCTTTGAATGTACAAGTCGATGCCAAAGGCTTTCCGTAACCAAGTGAGACTATATGTCCTTTTCGTTCCGAATAGGTTTGTGGTATGCACTTCTTACATTCAGCTAGCTGAGTAAAAGGAGGTCGACTAATACTTAAACTCCATCCTCAACTTTATCACTTTCATAGCAAATTAATATGGACGTTCATTCATTACCTTGATTGAAATTGCGAGAGTCTCAAGGAATGTACAATATTCCAATAAATCTAGCCAGCACATTTTCAAAGAAAAATCTAGTCAGCACCCAATAAATCAAGGAAATCATTTAATCAAGCATCGTTAAACGGTCAATTTACTGGCTAAACCTAACGAGGGTACAAACATCAATAAGATTTGATTCCTTAAGGCATAGATGGATCCCTGGGCTGCTTGTCACTGGTGTACCATCACGATGGTATTTGCTTGTCAATTTTGGTGGAAGAGTTCTCTTCGAGAGCGCATAATCGCATATACGAATTCAATTTGAGGTCTTTCCTTATGGCCTATTTGGTATCGCATCCATTTCCGATTTTTTATTTTTGTTTTATTTGTTGATGAAATAAAAATGTTCTTCTCTGATTTTATTTTTGACAAAAATGATTTTTACTTTTTATTTTTTGTTTCATCTGAATATGATAATCAAGTTTCCATTTAGAGAAAAAAATCATTTCATTTTGTAAAATGATTTCAATTTTCACAATTAATTTTTTGTTTCTGTATAACATCCCGAATTTTCATATAATAATACAAATGACGTTACTGTCGCTGAATCCCAACACCCCAAATAGATAAAAATTACTTAAAAGAGAGCTTCCACTTGGTGTATGGGATGATGTATGCTATCATCGATCCTTTTAAGTGTCCGAACCGCCGTCCTAATCTTATGGAGATACTCCTCAATTTGTATTCTAACCCTCTTGTAACGAACCATCCTAGAAACACGCTACGGAGTGAATCCTTGACTCCTAGTCTTAACCATACTGAATATAAAATAAACTTATCTTAATAACATGTCCAAAAATATGGAATAAGACTAAAATCAAGCATAAGCATAAGAAAACTTAAATATTTCATTTAGTCCCCAAAATACACATAAAATATTAACTTAAACCTAAGTGATTTATTTTAATTCTTAACCTAAACCTTGTTTTGATACAAATCTGTAACGTCCCGATTTTTCATATAATAATACGAATGACGTCATTGTCGTTGAGTCCCAATGCTCCAGTTAGGTTAAAATTACTTAACTGATTTAGATATAGAAATAAATAACATCACTTAAACATAAATCAATAATGTTATCTAATACAGCGAAAACTCCTCATTTATTACATATTTTACTTAGTCAATAATTACAATACAGTAGATGCATATCATCACCATAACATATATTACACTTGCCTGTCGTCTCTAACTCCTGAAAATATAAAAAAGAGAAAAAACACAAAAAAATAATAACTCTGAGCCATATGAGCTCAATAATGTGTCGGACCTCTTATCAGGGGTTACACGAGAGAAGAAGGTAAGAAAAAAAACAGAAATGATCGCTTAGGTCCTTTATTCTAGCACTTTGAGACTATCATGTCAATCCGACATTCACAATTATCATCTCAAAAATACAGTGAAGACAGACAATAGATACTCTCAGTGTTATAATTGTGTTCTTGACAAGACTTATTGAATTTCAACTTATCAAGTTTTATTCAACTTTAGCTAAAGACATCCGCGAAAGAGGATCAGCTAAAATCGGAACCCAAGGCCTCCTACAGTGAATTTTCCTCATACCACAACGATCTCATAGGTTGATGAAAAAATATCACCATCAAGTCTCTGTATAACACAGACGACAGACATAATGCTCTTTGTGTTTTATACAATATAGTTATCTCACTAATTATGGATTTACACTCCTTTTATTCACCCATTCTTTATATCGGTAATCAAGACATAATACAAACACACACGTCATCTTATCACGACACACAGCAGTTGCAATCGGTATTTTACGTTAGCCATATTTAGTGACTACATCCAAAGATTCCAATGCATATTATTATACTCACGGTATAATAATACGCATCGTCACACACAAAAAATCTAAAAGCTATCTTCTTACACCGCTTTCCAATCACACGTGCTCGACTTTTTCTTTATGTGTCAACAAATAACATCTCCAGCTCCTATAACATATTAGGATTTATATATTAATATATTTTCTTGTGAATATTTATTCGCGTTATGGAGTTAAACATATTTATTCGTACTTCGTAAAAAATCATTATATTAATATTATGAGGTAATACTGAGGTTTGTACAGTCTTTGATACTTATTTTAATTGTCCATGATGATGATTTTATATATTGAATATCATTAGAGATATTTGTGAATATTTAGAGTTGTTTTGGGGTCAAAACGATTATTCCCGGTCCAGAAGATTTTGAGACGGCATCCCGACCTCTAGAAAGGGTGTCACGACCTCTGAAATGAGCGTCCCGATCTCTGAAACGAGCTTCTCGATCTCTAGAACGGGTGTCCTACATTCTATCCAAAATGATATTTGGACGTATTTAAATCTATAACTTCTTACATACAACTTCAAAAATTATATCATAAATTTTATATAAAATTATATCTGTGAATTAAAATTTTCATCATAAATCTTACCAATAACAGCAGTTAATTAGTTCAAGTTTATATTTTCTGCTAATTTAGATAATTTGACCTTATTTCACTAATTAACTCATAAGTCTCTACATACAACTCCAAATAATTTTTCACGAAATTTCTAATCAAGATGATCATCTTCTTTTAATAATGGTGAAGGATCCTCGTCGCATTCGCGTTACCACCTTGCTTCTTCTCTTCTCCTTAAACTTCTCCTTCTTCTCTTC
This sequence comes from Drosera spatulata, assembly GCA_035668315.1. NCBI lineage: Eukaryota > Viridiplantae > Streptophyta > Magnoliopsida > Caryophyllales > Droseraceae > Drosera > Drosera spatulata. Next base: position 37,563 of record JAOVYX010012822.1, read on the forward strand.
TCTTGCTTAACTCTAATCTTGCATGGTAAGGAGTGTTTTATTTTGTATTTGTATAAATTTTCAAAGAGAAAAGAGCTTGTATTTATAAAAACACTAAATTAATTAAAATAATTTAAGTAGATATTTAGTTTAATTTAGGTGGAGTAGAAATTGACATAAAGAAAAATAAGTGTCAAAATTAGGTTTAGATCATTTTTGTATAAATACAATATTTTCATATTAAAATCGTACTTCTTCGTATTTATGTATTGGGGATATAATTCATTCATATTTTGCATTCTTTTCCTATTATATCATCAAACATGCCTTTTAACATCGCAAAATAAATTATAATATGCGATAATTTATTATTTACGTTAATTATCGTGAAATTAAATTTTATAAAAATTTTCGGATGCTCATTTTCTACGTCTGATTTTAATTTTCATCATTTTAAACAGTAAATATCAAATAACCTCTCGAGGTCAAACCTATCATCGTGCATCCTGTAAATATATATTGATGGATGACCAATGCATATATATGCATATGTGGGGAAGATGAGGCCCAAAGTTTCGTATATCGTATTCACAAGATGAGTTTCCAAATTAGAAGCATCAAGAGTGCCATGTGAAAGTACAGTTCTCCCCACCACTTGCATATATTGCATTCCAATATTTAGCGCTTAGTGGGTTTGGCAATCTTCAACCTTACTACACATACATATGATCAGTGATCCTCAACCATCAGATACTTATGAAAAAATGAAGTTAGGCCCATCATGGTTGAAAGATCATGAGCCTCATGCCATCCTGCTAGTGTGCACTTCTTTAATGGACTCCAAATATGAGGTCTCTATCAATCCATTGAATTGATTAGATATTGAGTCTATATTTCAAATAAACCATGCATCATAAAATCATGAATAAAAGGATTTAACTCAAAAGGTTTGCCATAATTTCAGATTTCGAACCTCAAACTTGTTGGTCTTTGCTTTAAAGGAAGCCACATTTTTTTGCAAGGGATATATACAAGTTGTAGACATGAAATTGGACATTATTGGCTTTGATCAGAATTGGTCCTAACAATTGCTAGTAGAGCTTAGATGTGGCATTTGGTTGTCTTCTACTATGATTCTATGAATGAGATGAGGAGAGAGTGTGGAGGGATGAAAACATAGATTAGTTTGGGGATACATATTGCTTATAAAAATGGTTTGGGGGATTTTTTCTTTTGACTGTCACAAGTTACCTGGTCGGTGGGTACTTGGCCAAATTTAATCAAGCTACCAACATCAAGGATCTGGACAATAATTCTATGTCATCACAATGAGGTAAACATTAATAATTAATTCCTTTTTTGCGAGAGTTTCTAAAGGAATCCAGATCCAGATGGGCACAACATAGTGAATCGGTAGTAAACATGCACGGCCCTGTTGCTATACGTTTTTGAGTTTTCGTTTTTTCGTTCTAATGATCGACGAATTACAAACCTTTTATACTGTGTTTTATTTTCCAATCAATGAAACGAAAAGACAAATTAGAAAACTAGATTAGTTTTTTCAACTTCTATTTTCTGTTTCATTTGAACGAAATTTGAAATCGCTCCTTAAAAAAACATCATACTTATTTTCATTAAGTTTCATTATTTTGTTAATGACTTTTAAAATTTGTTTTTTTTTTTCTTTATATCTCTGAGCAACACTATCAAACAACCTTTTTTTGTAACAACCCCCTTCTGGTATCAAACTGATTTTCAAGGACGTATCACATAAGAATTTTTATTCCTATATATATCTCTCTTGTTATTTTATATAAAACAATTTCTTGTTAATTTGATCTATTTTTGGGTGGCAAGGAAAAATAAGAGTGATCAAGATAACACAATTCAAGTCACATGCGATGTTGTAAATATAATTTGATGACCTTTTTAAAATATTTCAACATTTTTAGATAAATTATCTAAGTTTCCAGCTATATATTACTTTTTTTATTTATTGGTTATATTCTAAAACTCATAATATAAGGTATAATTAATAATTCTTTTTTAACTAAAAAAGAGTTCTTCCATGACTTCAAGAACCAAGTTGACTGTGGAGCAGTATCCAACGACAGCGGATGAGGTTGAAGAGATGTCACATATTCCATATGCAAGTATAGTTGGTAATTTTATGTAGGCTATGGTTAGCACTCGATCTGATATTGTCCATGGAGTGGGAGTATTAGGTCGATACATGTCAAATCCTAGTGAGGAGAATTGGTCAATCATGAAGAGAGTTTTCAGATATCTTCGAGAAACTTCAAATTATATGTTTTGTTTTGAGGGTTCGGATAGTTGGAATAATCTTCGATTAGAAGGCTATGTTGATGCTTACTAGGAAGGCGATATTGATAGCAGTCAACAGAAGATCTAACAGGGAGTTTATTTTCAGCTTGTTTGGTTCAGCTGTGAGTTGGATGAGTAGAAAACAGAGTATTGTAGCACTATCGTCAATAGAATCTGAGTATATGGTTTTGATTCATATCGACTGAGGTTGGATTGAAGCGTTTGACTGTTGAGATGACATCCATTTGTGTGAAGTATTCAATAAGTGAGAGGTTATTAAGGTTGTCAATTAGTTCATGTTCCTGACAGATGTGCATTAAACGGGATATCCAATATGATCTAATCCCATGTTTATGTTATTATGTGAATAAAACAAATTAAAGGAGTACAAAGTCGGAGGTGTTATGCATGGGCCGTGTATATGGAGCATGGGCCATGCGGGCTGTGCCAAGTTATCATGGTTTTAGGGTTTTTTTTCCTCCTTTTAATGTGGATATATATATGGCTTGAAGGGGTTAAAGTGCATTTACCCAAGATAGCTAGAGAAACTCATGAAACGCAATGATGGACATCGTTTCTCAATAATTCGGTCCTTAAAATGTGATCATCTACTCCAAGGAAGTTGGATAATAAAAGTTGGAATCATTTTAACACTCCAATCTTTAAATATAGAAACTATTACAATGAATGGTTAAAAATAATCTATTAACAAGTTATATCATTATCGAACGCATGAGTCCCATATGACTCCCAAATTTTACATACACAATGTAAATGAGTGGGTGATAATATCCATGGACATTATTGATGATAAACGATATCGATTATTGAACTTTTTTGAATGTCTTTAATTATCTTGGCTAAAAACACTTTAACCCCTTTTTTCAAGTTATATATATATGTATGTATATAACCCATCTAATCTAATATGATATGAACTATAATTCTTTTTTCACATTGTGGTTTCCCACCAAGGTTTTGGTGGTGTTGTGAGTTTTTCCCCCGATAATCGAGTGTTTCACGTAAATTCGTGTGACGTATATTGTTCTTTCTATTTGTGATACCCGAGAATTTTGGAAGTTTTGAGACGAATATTTAACGTAACGATTTTAAAATAAATCGTGCTTAAAGGTTATATATTTAAATCTAAGAAAATATTTGATTAATTATATCAAATATGACGATGGAATATTTGGGATGATTAGTTGAACGCGCCAATAAATGTTATGAACAAATAACGTTACGTTATAACGTTATATACGTTGCGCGCAAGAACTATCGAATTAATCCCAAAAATAATGAATTATAACTCGGGAGGTCATATTTTCATACATGAGATAAATCTATCGATGCAAATAGATTTTTCGTGGATGAATATTACAAAATTTGAATGAATAATAAACCGAACGAGACGTTTCGTGGGACGAAACGTGGGATCACACACACTCACCCACCTCCCTCACTTTTCCCTCACTTCCTCTCCTTTTCCTCTCCACTCTCCCGCACCAACATCTCCACTCCACACCACTTTAACCTCCTGCCGGCCACCATCAACAACATCCCAAGCAACCAGCTGCTGCCCTGCAGACACCACCATCATCAACATCAACTTCATCAACATCATCATCATTCCATCACCATACCATCTTCACAAACATCACCAACGCCACACGAGGAAGGGCAGCAGCAGGCCAAGGGAAGGGACATCGCTAGCAATCCGATCAGAGGACGACAAAGGATCCGTTCGTGTGATCGTGAACTTAAGGTAACCAAACACGTTCGAGGTAACCTCACACGTCCGATACACCTCTTCTATTCGTTCACACGATTCAAACACGTCCGCGTATGCTTTGGGACGTGTATATGCTGTGTTTGATGTGTATATGATGATTTGGTTACTTAAAAACGTGATTTGGGCGTTCCGTGGACGGACAGGGGAGGTTTCCTGGAGGTTCTGGCCTGAGATCCGTCGCGCCCGCGACAATCCTGGGTCGCTACCGCGACGAGGGAAAAACCTGAGAATTTTCTGCACAGTGACCGCGCCAGGATAAAAAAAAAAGGGGGGGGCTTTCGGTAGTCCTTCACTGTCTGGCTAGCCCATCCACAGGGTTCTAGATTCGGCTGTGACAGCCCAATTGCGCCCGTGACGACCTTCTGTTCAGGAAAAAAATACATTTTCGAGCCCCAAACTTTAAACATAAACGCGTATTTGAGATATATAATACCTACGCATGGAAATAAATCGTCAAACGTGCATAAACGATCACGTTTGACATGTGATGGGATATTTGGGGGTTGAAATGAACTAGAATGTACCCTCGTAATATATATACTCTTTTGGAAAATAAATGAAAGCGATCGCTAAATGATTAATAAAAAGGGGACGGGGGATGTGAATCATAGTTGCACTATCCATGTGAACTAATGAAAAGCAAACGAATAAGAAATAACGCCTCCTTGAACTGATAAGGACGGCATTGACATCCCTTGTAGATCATTGGTCGATTTTCTTGAGTTTGTTGAGAAGATCGAACATGGTGTCCCTTTTTCGATCCATTGCGATCATCTGTATCTTTGAAAGCCTTGGTGACTTAGGTTGAGTCATTGCACTCCTGTGTTATCATCAGAGTCAACGTCACGGGTGAAAACTAGCTAGGGAGCGATGGGCGTTCCCCATCCTCTTTGCATGCATGCAGCGGCTTCTACGTCGTTGTGACGGGGCCATGGGTTGCTCTCTGCAGGGATGCCCAAACTATCTCAATACAGACAAACGTTACCTCATTGAATATGCACAAGAGGTGCAAGGTGACGCACAGGATAGGCAAGTACGAAAACAGAATCTATTGGGTAACTCGGCTGACGATTGACACTTTATCTTATTTCTGTATTCCGAGTCGGTCATATTCTTTGGAGTTTTCGCTTCTGAGTCGAGTCATAAACCCTAAGTAATTGCAAAGTAAAGGAATGACTCCTAAAAGCGATACTAAGCCATCTAAAAGAATGAGAAACGATGTTGTGAGATATGGCGCCCATATTTTCATATATATATATATATTAGGGACATTCGGCGGTCATCATAGCCGTTAGCGGAAGTTCCTTGTAATTGGGATTCATACACCAGAGGTTGCTGAGCTTTATTGAATCACGGTTATGTTTTTCAATTGCAGGTATGCCCCCAACAGCACCTGAAGGCTCTTAGAGAGAGCTTGCTTGCTTTAGATGATCACATGTACTATGGATATTATGGCAGATCGGATGTTTATATCGTTTAAATGTAATAAACGATCTGCGTAGCTTCCGCATTAATGATAGTAACTAAACAGGTATTTGGGATTGTAAATTATGATTGTGGCTACTGTTCATAGATCCTTGACTTCTGTATCCTGAAACTCATTCGGTTTGTTTGGCCTTGTCACGGACCGGGTCCGTGACGGCATAACGCTCACGTGTCTTCCGGCGCGGAAAGTCGGGGGCGTTACACCCTTGCTCATTTTTCACTACATCCGGGCATCGGTGTAGCGGTCTTTTCTCATTTTTCGTAGCACTCAGGCCATGCAACGTTTCGCTGCTGAGGTACGCCCCAAGGAAATTTTCACAAGTCGTATTCATGTTGAGAGATCCAATGGGATTTTTTATGTGTTGGCTGTTGGCTACCTAACACACAACCCTCACCATTTTATCCGGACTTGGCACTGATTAGAGACGGAATAAAAAAATTTTCAACCTAGATAGGTTTAAATAACGGTGCCAATTGCTTCAAAATTCGGAACATGCCGTTTTGTGGAGAAAAGGACCAAAGTGCTGTGTTTTCTAATCTTCCTTACCCACACCGAAATATGCTCAATAGAAAAGAAAAAAACGAAAAAAACAATGAAGCAAAGAGATGACAAAAATTTGTGCCTATTTTTGTTTTGAAATTTTGTGTTATTTATTTGGGGAATTGGTTGGCGGTGAGTTTTCGATTTATCTTACACTACAATCATCAATTTTGATTTATTGTTTCTTATTCGTTTACAGTTTCGCTACATTGGATTTGCATGCTGGTGTAATTTGGGCTAATCTGGAATTCATCAGATTCAACCACTTAAGTTTTTTTTCTTCTTCTTCTCTTTGAGATAGTTCGGTGTAGGGAAGGAAGATTGGAAAACACAGCACTTCGGCCCTTTTCTCTAGAAAACGGCGTCGTTCCGAATTTGCGCAGCAGTTGGCTCCCTGCCATTTGCACCATATCACATTTCCCGAATAAAGGGTGTACACCCATAAATGTACTATGAATTCCCCATAAACTTAGTGGTGCAACATGATAAGTGTATATGATTTGCAAGTTAAAAGCACCATAGGTTATGCCTTGTATAACTTGTTTGTTCCATAAAAATATATATATATGTTCAGTGCATACAATTCAAAAGAACAAATGTGACAGATAGAACCAAGTTTTCAATAATGGATTAAGAGAATCATTTACTGTATCACGAACCAAGAGTGCTTTTGTAACTACAGGTTCAGTTCCTAAAGACAACATTTTAGGGGTTGTTTGATATTGCTATCAAAACTGGAAAAACCAAAATCAATAACTGAAAATGAAAATCACTTTTTCAAATTAAATGATTTTTTATAAAAGAAATCTTGCATACTGTACTTTGAAGCAGGAAATAGAAACAGAAAATCATTTTTTTTTTTCGTTTTCTATTTCTATTTCAGTTTCTGTTTCATTCCTTTCAAGAAACATTTTAAGAAACAGAGAATGGAAAACAAAAAACAGAAATGATACCAAATAATTCTATTTCATCAGTCAATAAAAAAACGACAACGATACCGAATAAACCCTTGGTAGCTTAACGTGATAAGCTAAAATTTGTGGCATACAGTGAAGCAATTTTTTTCCTGATTTGGTAAAAATACGTCTTATGGGATAACGAAATACAATCTCCCTAAAACTAATAATTGAATATAAGATGTTACACATTCTGTTCTGCAGAACAATATATTACTCTTTCAGTTTCAAGAGTTCTGCAACCTTTTGTCTAATATGTCTGTCCCAAATTATGCGAATCGTTTTCATATTTGAAAAATATTATGTGGTTAGAAATCAAAGAAATTGGAAAGAAAAATATTATATAATTCAAAATTAAAAGTAAAAAAGAAGAAGATAAATCTAAATTTATATTTGCAACAATTATGAGACGAGAATATAATAAAAAAATGTGATTTGTGTTATGAAACTATTGATATGGGTGGATGTTTGTTTTCTCCATTTATAACCTATATTATTATACGTATGATATTAACTTCTCTATCATAAACTCTATGCATTAACTCATGAGTTTATGATGTATGACTTTTGTAATTCCTTCACTACATTTGTAACCTCTAACTATTCATCTTCTTAGATTTAATACATGTATATAACTCCTTCCCCTTAAAGCCTATAAATAGCTTATAAATGTGTCATGTACCTATGAGAAGGGAGTATAATACAAATGTTCCTTGTTTTCTGTAACGTCCCGACTTTCCACGTAGGAAGACACGTGAGCGTTATGCCATCACGGACTCGGTCCGTGACAAGGCTAAACAAATCGAATGGGTTTTAGGAGTACAGAAGTCAAGGAAAACGTAAATAGTAACATAGTCATAACTTACAATCCTAAATACCTGTTTAGTTACAACACTTAAAGCGGAAGATATGCAGATCATTTATTACATTTAAACAATATAGACAACTGATCTGCCATTATATCCAAAGTCCGTGGATACATCCAAATTTAAACAAACTCTCTCTAAGAGCCTTCAGGTGCTGTTTGGGGCATACCTGCAATTGAAAAACATAACCGTGAGCTATTGAAGCTCAGCAACCTCTGGTGTATGAATCCCAATTACAGGGAACTTCCGCTAACGGCTATGCCGACCGTCGAAAGTTCCTAAAACATTTTTATATGTATAGAAAAATATAGGCGTCATATCACACAACATCGCTTCTCATTTCTTTATATAGCTTTGTATTGCTTTTAAGAGTCATTCCTATGGTCGGAAGGGATTCTTTTTCATACCAAGTGATCTAACAATCATTTGACTTCTTAACGGATGAGTTTTATCCATATAGAAATGGCATAGGACTTTTTTTTGTATATGTCGATTAATAGATAAAAATTCCAGTGGATAAATGCTCAATCTGTATGTCAAGAAAGAATTTCGTTTTATTAAGATCCTTCATTTCAAATTCTTTTTTTTAAGTGATCGTCGGCTTGTATGATCTCTTCTGGAGTGCCTACGATATTTAAATCGTTCACATATACGACGATAATAGCAAAACTGGAGTTTGATTTTTTGGTAAAAACACAATAACATATTTTGTCATTTACATATCCTTCCTTTAACAAATACTCACTCAGACGGTTATATCATATTCGACCGGATTGTTTTAATCCATATAATGACCGTTGTAATTTTATTGAGTATAAATTACGTGGTTGTGTATCACTTGACATCTTAAAGCCTTCAGGGATTCTCATGTATATGTCGATGTCTAGTGATCCATATAAATATGTCGTCGCAACATCGATTAGGCACATATCATATCCTTCTCTAGTAGTCATGTTAATTATGAAACAAAACATAATTCCGTCCATCACAGGAGAATAAGTTTCATTATAGTCGTATTTGTGGAAAGTTTTGGGCAGTTAAACGCGTTTTATATCTCACAATTTCTCTTTTCTTATATCGTTTTCGAACGAATATCTACTTATATCCAACTGGTTTGATATTTTGTGATGTCTGGACTATTGTTCCAAAAGCTTCACGTTTAACCAACGAATCCAATTCTGTTTGAATTGTATCCTTCCATTTTGACCAATCGTTTATTTGTCAATATTCATCCATACTACATGGTTCTCGATCCTCATTTGGATTTGTGATATCTAATGTCACATTATAAGCAAAAATATCATCTATCTCGATTTCATTTCTATTCCACACAATATGCGAAAAAACATAGTTAATCGAGATTTTTTCATTTGTAAGTGGTTGTTTCTCGATCGTATCCTCATTGGCATCATTAATTACTATCTTTTCATCAACCCTTTTTATGAATTTATCCAATGATATGATTTCTTCAAGAACATCATTACCTTTCGATTTTTTTTTACGAGGAATTGCATCCTTCGTATCAACGGGTCTATCTCGTTTTCAACAAGTTTTACACTCTTCGAGAATTTTGTTAATATTTGATTGATTTGAAATTTGAATTCTGACTGGAACATTTACAGTTGGTATATAAGACTTTACTATCGTCTTTGTATCAGTAAATGAGTCAGGCATTTTATTTGCGATAATTTGTAAATGAATAATCATTTGAACTTAATGTTCGGATTGACTAGTACAAGGATCATTAGAGGACAATAATGATGATTTTCATGAGATTTCATTCCAATCTTTTGGTGAAATATGTGTTCTTTCTTTCTTCTTTTGTCCCCCTAATTTTGAGAACTCATTTTCATTAAAATGACAATATGTAAATCTTATTATAAACACATCTTCAGTCAATATTTCGAGATATCGTATTATAGACGGAGAATCAAAGCCTAAATAAATCCCAAATTTACGTTGGGAACCCATATTTGTTCATTGTGATGGTGTGATAGGTATATACACAGCACATCCAAAAACTCATAAATATGAAATATTTGGTTCTTCATCAAATACGAGTTGTAATGGAAAATATTTGTGATAGGCTGCTGGCCTAACACGTATAAGTGCTGCAGCATGAAGTATTGCATGTCCCCACATAGAAATCTGTAATTTACTTTTCATAAGTAATGATCTTGTAATTAATTGAAATCTTTTAATCAAAAATTCAGCTAAATCATTTTGGGTATGAACATGAGCCACAGAATACTCATCCGTAGTATCAACTGCCATGCAATATTCATTTAATGCTTTTGACGTAAATTCTCCACCATTATCTAGACAAATTGTCTTTATTGGATGATCTAGAAAATATGCTCTTAATTTGATAATTTGAGTCAAAAGCCTCGCAAAAGTAACATTTCGAGTAGAAAGAAGACATACGTGTGATCATTTAGTTGATGCATCTATCAGTATCATAAAATATCTGAATAGTCCACTTGTAGGGTGGATAAGTCCACATATATCATCTTGAATTCTTTCTAAAAATATTGATGTCTCGACATTAATTTTTATTGGGGATGAACTCATAATTAATTTTTCCAATAAACATGCAACATATGATAAATCACAACTTGATAGAATCCTTTGATTCTTTAATGGGTGTCCGTTTGAATTTTCAATAATTCGGCGCATCATATTAGTTCCTGGATGGTCAAGTCGTTTATGTCAAATCACTAAAATATTATTATCATTGAATTTCTGGTTCATGGTTACATACACAATTGTTTTAATAATCGTATGATATAATCTAGGAAAGAGTGCTTGGAATTTTTCTAATATATGCTTCAGGCATTATATTATTGAAGTAATATAAAGATATTTCTTATCTGGCTCGCTCCTTAGAAATCATTTAATCGTATGTCCTTAAAACTCAATCGGTTTTGTGTAGATTTTGAAAAATACAAAGCATTTTTTATAAGGAATTTAGTACCATTTGGGAGTATTAATTTTATTATTTCAGATCCTTCAATTAAATATACATTTTTAGCAATTGTGTTAACATTAATTTTTATTAATGTTAAATAAGATAAATATCTTTTATTTTGAAAAATAGTATGAGTCGTGGCACAATTTGTTATGCATGTATCTTCTTTTTTCATTTGTAATTATCTGTAAATATTTTAAATAAACACACAAATAATCAAAATTTTTAATTCAATTCGAAAATGAAGAACATGATTTATTCAATTACATAAATAAAAACTTAACAATAAACATAAATACATAGAAATAAAAATTATAGATAAGTCATATCATCTTCATCTAAAAGATGCATATTTGACTGGATAAAATTTGCTACATCTAAGTAAGTTGTGTCTTCTAGCACTTTAGCTTCTGACACTGGTTGTTCCTAGATAACATTATTAGGAGCTGTTGCTTCTCGAGTAGCAAGATTGGTCTTTACTTGTTTAAGAGACTGTTGATATAAATCCACCAAGTGTTTTGATGTTCGACACGTTCTTGACCAACGACCTTTATCACCGTACCTATAACATGGATTTTCATGATGCTTTTCTTATTCTGGATTTCAGGATTGTCTCGTGTATTTTTATTTTTTTTCCCTTCTGTTTTATGTGGTTCTGAGTTATTACGGGATGCGAGGTAATTATAATTATTGTTATCTCGTCCACGCCTCTGTCCTTAACTACAACCACGGCCACGACCCTTTCCTCGTCCGCGCCCATGAAAAGATTTAACGTTACCTTTAGGGTATATTACAAATGTTTCAGAAATAGGGGCGGATCTACTGGGACGAATGGTTATGTAGCAATAGTTCGTTATATTGGTCAGCAACAATTAAATAGAAAGTGTTTTTCCCTTTGCTACAAATCCATTAATCCAAAAAAGCGAAGCTACAAACGAGCAACGTTGGACACCAAGGACCTTACTACAAGAGATAGAAAGTGTTTACTCTCCTTAGCAAATCTCCTAAGCCTTTAGTGCATTCACGTACTAGTTTAACGCGACCCTTTGGAAGACATATGTGAAAGTTCCCAGGAGCTTTACACACAGAACTCTCTTCTCTTCCTCTTTGAATGCCTCTGCACCTCTGGCCCCTTGTGTCTCTAACATCGTATGGACTAGAGGCTCAATGACAAGAGCCTGCCACTTGCCTATGATGATCACGCGGGGTGTTGACTAAAGGGGCCAAAGACATGACATGTCGGGAGAAAACCGTGGCGTAGGCGTGCACTTGCTTGATTTGAGGCACTTAAAAACAACAATACCTGGCCTTGCTCGGAAGCCATCGCTTCCTGTTCAAGGGTTGCCTGTAAACACTAACTTGAAAAAAAAAAAAAAAGGTTTAGAGGTCTCTATGTCACTAGTTGCCCTGTTCTGCCAGCATTGGTGCTTTTTCTGCCTTGTGCCCTCCTTGTCATCCCTACAAGCTACTATAAAATGAAAACAGAATGAATCAAACCAGCAAGAGAAACTTAAACACATTGTTAATCTCTCTCTTGGCTTCACTTGGTCGATTGATCAAATGGCGCCATTTGAGAAACACTTTGATACTTGGACTCCCCAACTCCTTGTTGTAATACTCATTGTCCCCCTCCTCTTGTTTCAGCTGCTGATCAAGAAAGATCATCCAAGGAAGCTGCCTCCTGGCCCAAGGAAGCTCCCAATAATCGGCAACCTTCACCAAATAGGTCATCCGCTACCCCTTTGCCTTCAACGCCTTGCGGAGCAGCATGGGCCTCTCATGATGCTTCTGTTGGGGACGGTTAGAGCACTTGTCATCTCATCGGCTGAAGTGCTACGAGATGTTATCAAGCAGCATGATCTTGTCTTCTCAGGCAAGCCGGTGTCTTGCGCGTGGAGGAGGCTCAGTTATGATTTCCATGATATTTTTTTGTGTCGTATGGTGAGTATTGGAGACAGGTGAGGAAGATCTCGATCTTGGAGCTGCTTAGTACAAAGAGAGTCAAGTCTTTTCATTCTGTGAGGATGGAGGAGGTTGCACTTGTGTGCGAAGTGATAGCTTCCTCTCCAGGGCCTGTTAATGTTAGCGAGCTGATGCTTTCTTTCACAAACGGTGTGATCTGTCGCGAGGCATTTGGCAGGAAAGATTTTGATAAGAAGTATAAATTCTACGAGCTTCTTCACGAAGTACAAGAGGTCTTTGGAACGGTCAATATTTCTGATTTCTTTCCGTCGTTAGGTTGGACTATTAAGTTTAATGGATTCGGGAAGAAAGTGGAAAAGGTCTTTAGAGCGTTGGACCGGTTTTACGATGAACTGATTGAGGAACATCTTGATCGATCACTGGTAGCCGATGGCGATCACATGGACTTCGTTGATGTTCTTGTTGCTGTCCAAAGGGATGATAAGCAAGCTATCAGACTCACTGTAGATCAAATCAAGGGAATTCTCATGGTATGTTCTCTTTATAAAGCACTTTCTTTTTGGTCGAAGAAGTTCATTGCTTGGGCAACGAGTTTTACGAGGTAGTGTGACTTTCTTGCGGATTATTTGATCATGATTTCGAGACTGCTTCTCTCGCTCCATGAACCATTGTATGACTCTACAAAATCCTTTCTTGGACCGTACTGTTTGGCAGAAATCTTTTAGGTAACAATTTGTAAGTTTACTTCTAGAGGTGGAGTGATAGTCAGCGTTGCTTTTGTAATATATTGCAGAACATATTGGTGGGTGGCACGGACACTTCTTCGTCAATTTTGGTGTGGACGATGACAGAATTGATGAAAAGTTCGACAAGCATGAAAGCACTTCAAGGCGAGTTAACGAAAGTTGCCAATGGGAAGGACATGATCGAAGAGAGCGATCTTCCTGACCTTGAGTACCTACGTATGGTGCCGAAGGAGTCATTTCGAGTTCACCCTCCCATCCAACTGGTTCCGAGAGAAACCATACAGGATTGCAAAGTCAAGGGGTATGAAGTCCCTCCAAAGACGAGGGTGTTTTTTAACGTGAGGGCCATCGGTAGGGATCCGAACTCATGGGAGGATCCACTGGTATTTAAGCCAGAGAGGTTCTTGAACAGCTCGATCGATTTCAGAGGACAAGATCTTGAGCTGATACCGTTTGGAGTTGGGAGACGAAGTTGTCCTGGAATCAACATGGCAATGCAACTCGTCGAGTTAGCACTTGCAAACCTTGTGTATCGCTTCGATTGGAAGATGCCTCCAGGGATGTCGCCAAACGATATTGATATGGAAGACTCCGTCGGACTCACAGTCAACAAAAAAACTCCACTTTTCCTTGTAGCTAGTCCCAGGGCACCGGTCCGTGGTTAAGAAGAATCCTTCCACATTCTTAGTGGAAATGTCGAAGCATGCATACTTGCTGATGTAACATTTACTATATGATATGCATTGTGGAAAGCACCAAAGTGTGTATGGCTTTCAAGTAGTGATCCATTTGTTCCTTACATTGATATTCAAGGTGTTATCCTACTACTGGTTTGATAGAGCCATTTTTTCATTTTTTTTTCCCTCTCCCTCGGTCAACAATACAAGCGTTGTGTACACTTTCGGGAAGATCCAGGATCCATATCTTGTGGTTTGACATTGGCTAACAAAGTAAGCCATCTCAATTCTCGTGAGCAGCCTGTTTACAACCCTGCACTCTTACGAACAACAAATATCATGAAAATCTCTTATCAACGGTCGGCAATCCTCGATTACACTTCCCTATAGAGACAAATCTGTACTGTTTGCCCCTAGCTTATCGATCGCTTGCCTGCAATCCGAGTCCAGATCGACTCTATCCAGGCGAATTTGCTAACTGAAGTCCCAACAGGATTGCTAGAGTTTCCCCAACTATAGTTGGGACATCCGCAACGATATTTTTCCCTGCAGCTGCACTAATCTCATCCATACATATATGTATATTCAGCCAGGACAGTTCCTGTACAAGGGGCAAGGTATTGTAATGTAGCAGGGGGAGTAGTGCTTTCGACTACGACAATCATGTATTCCATCGCTCCCCTTCCCCGTAAAGTCGTCACTATCTAGGCCACAGAAGATGCCTTTTGACCAATCGTTGTATAAACACATATCACGTTTTGACCTTGTTGACTGAGAATCATATTTGTAACAACTGTTTTTTACTAGTTTGTCTGTCCCCGATAATTAATTCTCGTTGACCACTATAGGGATCATCGAATCAATAGCGAGAAGTCCTATTTGGAGAGCCTCATATACAGAACGTCTCGAAATAATCCCTGCGACGGGAAATTCATTTAATCGAGATTCAGAAGCTGAGATTTCACCCCAACCATCAATAGGTTTCACCATTTATAAAACTTGAAATCAAAGTTGAATAATATATTTTTTTTATAAGAATGAATATCATATTTTTTTTTTCTTTTATTATGAATCAATACAAAATTTAATACTCCTTTTCAATAATCTTAATTAATATACATATTTAATTCAGATAAAAATAATAATCATATATATTATGCTCAATAATAATTTGCTCGAAATATAACGTAACAACAAAATTTATAAAATATTTATTAAAAAAATTCACTTATAAAATAATAATAATCATATATATATATATATTAAAAAAAGTTTACTCAATATTAAATTACTCGATGTATAAACTTTTTCTTAATAACGCGTTCATTTCATTTCATTTCACCAACAAACATAGTTTTAATACAACCCTATCTCCCGCTGTCATTTCTATACATCAGAACGTTAAATGGCAGTTTAATACATTTAGTACATCAAACCAGAAATAATAAAATCTAAGACTTAGTCTGTTCATATGAAAAAAATACTATATAACCTTTTCTAACTATCATTTAACCCTCTATATTATGAAAAGAAACTCAAAACCCCCCATTTCGCACGGGTTCACCTGCACTGTTATCTTTGTCGTCCAACTTGACGGAAATTTGTGTAGTTTGACCTTGTTTGATCACAGATAGATCCAAGTTTGTCAATAATAGATTAAGCTTATCATTTGCTATAGCACGAACCAAAAGTGCGTTTGTACCTAAAGATTAAATTCCTAAAGACAGCTTTTCAGTTGCTTAACCAGATAAGCGAAAATTGTCGCATACGATTAAAATAATACTCCGTTTTTATATTTTTTTGTAATAAATTGACTTAACACAAGGATTCAGAAGTGTGCTGAATTTTTGTCATTTTACAAATTTACTACTTGTGGGATAATAATAGATAGTATGATGTGCCGATCGTTTAATTGATAGATAGTATGATGTGTCTTTAAAAAAATAAAATATGATGTGATATAAATTAGGAATAGAATTATATTTTTTATTATAAATTTTTACAAATGAATTTTTTTTAGATATCTCGATTAGACAAAACGATATAATGATTATGAGATGTAGAGAGTAGTTATTTTCCTGATTTGATAACAATATGTCTTCATGGCTAACTCGTAACAATCTCCTTATTGTTCTTAACGGAGGAAAAGTGCATTTAATTCTTTAAACTTTTCATCATTTTTACACGTCCCTTAACTTAAAAAGTAGTACATAGTATCTTTTGATGATATTTTTTGAAGGTTTTTTTGTAAAAAAATGAAACCTTGTTTAGAACTCATATGCCAAATATATGAAATTATTCAAAAGAATTATACGATTATTTTCAAAATTTGAATAATTAAATATAAAAATACAAAAGGATAAAATGTGTTTTTTCCTTCTTAATGGAGATAAGATCTTTTGCTGTCTCGTTGGGCAAACAAACATAAATATCTGGATGGTTACAATAACAGTATGTCCAATGATATCGTCTGTGCAACAAGAAGCTCGTGAGTTGTGACTCTATCAATCCGCGAAATCCCCAATTATGAAGACCTCATCTCTACTGTAGCCCTAACCCTAGCCCTAATCTCACTCGACTGATTTCTCCGGCGGCGATGGCGGCGGTGTGGAAAAGGCGTTCCCGGCTTTGTTGATTGCTCGATCGATGGCGATGAGAATGTTTTCGAAGGGAGACATGGCGATGGTCAGGTGATCGAATTGTGTTGCTACCATACTTGTTTTTCAAGCTTTGCCAATTTGAGTTGTGTTCTCTGTTTTGAATTCGTGTCATGTAGTTTTTGGCCTGTGTTGAGATTTGAGATGGTGCTAGTCTTCTCTATTTGGAGGAATCTGATGGTTTTGATGAATGCGATATAGCGAAGGTAGTGTTTGTCTGTATGAGGAGGTCGGAGATCGGAGATCGGAGATCGAGGGATGATTGGTTGCTTGCGCTTAGAAATAAGTCCCTTAATGTCGAAACTACGGTTAAGAAGATCCTTTGATTTGTCTCCATGGCTTCCTAATATCGTTTATGATTCTGGTTTTAACTCACCAGTTACCTGTGAAAGTTCACTCCATAAGAAGTAGTACAACTCTGTAGTCGTTTTTTTTTATCTTTTGCACCGACACAGATCTCTGGGATCCAAATGCAAATCGAGATCAAACCTATCCCTTGCTAATGTTAAATCACGGAGTGTGTTCATAACAAAATGAACTCTTCACTCGATAGAAAATCAAGCAAGGCAAACCATACAACTCTTTGAGAATGACAACTATGGTGGTGGCTGACTGGGTGGTTTCGTCCCGTGCAGAACTGCGTAATTTGGGATGCCTGTGATTGAATCCATCGGGCATTCCATGCCAGCAACGAGACAAGGTATATATCGAGTAGACGGGACACACATGTTAGACAACAAGACCATGACATCACAACCAAGACGACACACATGTACCAGGACCGGTGGCACCAGGACTGCCTGCATCAAGGCGTGCTGCACCAGCACCTCCCAGTCCTGGGTTGGTGACTCGGGCTTCATCCAGCTCCAGCATGATGCCTTCATAGAGCGTCACATCAAGTTTGTGATCTTTCAACCATTGCATGGCCTTGCTTGGCAAATCCTCAGACTCCTTAATCCTTGGGCCCTGGTGCTGGCAGCTGATCTGGAGGCTGTAAGTTGAGAAATGTTGAGGATCAGCTACCGTTCCTTTTCCTGATGAAGTTTATTTGCATAGTGATGATGTATGCCTAATCCGACTGGGTTATCGCTATTAAATGTGTTTCCGCCTTTTTCTTTTGACGGTGACTATCTTAGTATGGTGCTGATCATCTCATCATGTCTATTGTGCCCATTGCCTGATTTGGTTATCTTTCCATGTTGGATACAATATAACTAGCTGCTCTATGATATATTTAGTAGTACTGCTATCCGATGATATAATATTGGGTCTCTTACTTTCTTTGTTTAAATTTTTGGTTTTATTATCTGGAGCAGTGGATGACAAACTTCGCCGACCGAGGTTACTGAGTTGTTCTCACTACTTTCGAAATTCCTGCTGGTTGGTGTATGTGTCTTACTATGCTTTCTATTGGGTTTTAATACGTGATGCTTATGTAGTAGAAATTTCTGAGGTAGGATTGGGACTGGGAATTAAGCTGCTGAGTGACTACCTGGGAGCTCATGATCTCATCCTTCTCCACTCTTCTTATTACTCCAATATACTTGGTGTTTTTCTGTTCTGCTAAACCTCTTTGAAGAAGTGAAGAGTCCTTTGTTCTTCGGTCTTTCGACAAAACCAAGTGTTGTTATGTGCTTTCCCAGGTGTTTGCTTGAGGTTTCAGATCGAGGGTATACTATGGGTGCAATTTGTGCATGCGGAACTGGTCCTTTAAATGATCGTGATGAGTGATGAAGAAATCAACTAGACGCATCTCAAAAACAACAGAGCATGGACTGGATCTTTGCTTCCTCGGTTGTGCTATTGTCAGGTGATTGCTTCATTTGCTGCTAACTCTATATGTTTACTACCGCCTGTTTCATTATGACTCATATACGGTGAGCAACTTGTATATACTGGCTCATACTGTTTATTGAGTTCTTTGTTAGGCGAGCATTAGGCTTAGTAGTGACTAGTGACTAGCGATTGACTACCCTTCTACCGGTTCAATGTGGTATACATATATACTTAGGAATTCATAAAAAATCGATGTGAACAAGGCAACACAAAGTAGAACTTTGCAGATCATAGCAGTTGGTTTAAAAAGGAGATGAATCTCGATCATGAAATTTTTTACTAGCTAAAAAATACAGTTGAGGAAATCAATGGCTAATATTGATTTTTTTTAGCCAATTAATTAAAGGGTCTTTAGCCCCTTTTTATCCATTTTTCTATGTGTAATCTTTTGATGCAAGAGGTTTGCAAGCGCCATTTCCATAAGAGGGGTAAAGAAATTCAGCCCAATAAAAACTCAGAAGTCATGTCCTCTACAGTCTATTGAGCTGTTTAGGGAGCTCGCGGGCTTGAATCTTTTGGATTCTTCCTATGCTTGGATCTTTATCTATCACTTTCTGTTTATCAATACATCGATAAGAAGCAAGAATTTGATGTCCCGTGAGCTGACAATCCTCCGTGCAGAGAAAACTTTAATCCTCTCGCGTCAATCCTATATGTCCTGGACTCGTCAATATCAACCCTATAGCCTTAATATGTGTCTTGGAAAGCTGTATTGTATACAGCGTTGTACATCAGTTTATAAAATCTGCTTGAGACAGTGCATTGACGTAGAGTCGTACACCCATTGTTTCTCACATTGCAAGAAGTGTCCTGCCATTTCTTTTTCGTGATATGAAACTGTGGACCGCCCTTGATATCATATAAATTGTTGCTTCCTATCTTTTTCTCAACACATGCAACCTAGCTACCAATTTATTACCTTTACAAGGAAAAAAATGGCACTTTCCCATGGTCCTAAAAATCATGGCATTTTTTTTCCTGATCCGTTTACCCAAAAAAATTATGGAGTAACATTTTCTTTTATTTATGAAGGTTTGGATATCTAAGATACTTAATCATCTCTCCTGTGTTAGAGTAACCTCCACTAACTTGTTCTGGTCAGACGCATGCATAAATCCCGCTACTAAGTCAAATGAATGTGATTATAATGGGACAGAAGGAGTAGTGTTTTAACACGTATGCTGTGGCCAATGAACTGAGCGTAGTCTTTATTACTAGATATTGATATGTAGAACTAACATGTGGGTCAATACTTAGGTTTTTTGTTGAAGCGGCTCCACCAATGTAAGTTCAAAATTTGGATTGAAAACCCTAGAGAAACTTGTAAGGGAAAAAGTTTTTTATTTTGACTGTGATTTCGGTTGCTTATGTATCCAGTGATTTAAGTGTACAAAACTCTCTTAAGTTATTACTTCTTTTGACAGAATATCTGGTAAGTAAAAATAAGGGATCTGAAAATTTTAGCCAATTTTGGTCCCTGAATTAGAGAGTTACCTTTGTATCACAGGCTTGCCATGAAGCCGAGGAGTTCCACTACCCTGCTGTGCTTATTTAGCGCCAGCGGCCTTGGCAGCATGCAGTAGAGTTTCTTCTGAGATGCCTCTCGGATGAGATAGGTGGTCAGGTGTTGGCATGTAAGAGGGTAAGGTCGGAGCATTGTGCTGCTCCAGGAGTCATACCTGTCCTTGTTCCGGAGCCATCGGTTCCTGATCTAGGGCTGTCTTACTCTAGGTTTCAGTCCAAGAAGTGAGTTTGACCATTAGAGACATAAATTTGAAAATCGGAGTTGTGAGGTCTCTAGGCATTAGAAGTGGCCCTACACAGGCATTAGTGCCTCTTCTGTCTTGCACCATCCTTGACATCCTTATGATATCTAGAGAATCTGTGCGCCATCCGTGATGCCCTTATGATGTAAGAGGGAATCTGTGCGTTATCCGTGACACCACTATGACATCTTTGTATAGCTTAACCGATGTCTAAACATCATGAGAATCAGGACCACAACTACATGATTGGAATAAGTGTAACCATAACAACATATTATCATTATATCTCTTCTCCTTCTCTTAGCTAGTATAAAAGAAAGAAAACAGTATGAATCAAACCAGCAAAAGAACTTGAAAAATCATTAATCTGTCTATTGGTTTCACTTGGTCGATTGATCAAATGGCGCCATTTGAGCAACATTTTGATGCATGGAGTCCTCAACTCCTTGTTTTAATATTCATTGTAACCGTCCTTTTGTTTAAGTTGCTGAGCAAGAAAGATCACCCAAGGAGGCTGCCTCCTGGCCCAAGAAAGCTTCCAATAATCGGCCATCTTCACCAAATCAGTCAACTGCTACCCCTCTGCCTTGAACACCTTGCGGAGAAGCATGGGCCTCTGATGATGCTTCAGTTGGGAACTGTTAGAGCACTTGTCATCTCATCGGCTGAGGTGCTACGAGATGTTATCAAGCAACATTATCTTGTCTTCTCAGGCAAACCAGCAGCCTATGTGCCGAAGAAGCTAAGTTATGACTGCCATGATATTTTCTTTGCGCCGTATGGTGAGTATTGGAGACAGGTGAGGAAGATCTCGATCTTGGAGCTGCTTAGTACCAAGAGAGTCAAGTCTTTTCATTCTGCAAGGATGGAGGAGGTTGCACATGTGTGCAAAGTGATTGCTTCCTCTCGAGGGCCTGTTAATATCAGTGAGCTGATGTTTCCTTGGCGAACAGTGTGATTTGTTGTGAGGCATTTGGAAGGAAGGATTTTGATGAAAAGTATCAAGTTCTACGAGCTGCTCAACGAAGTACAGGAGGTCCTCGGGACGGTTAATATTTCTGATTTCTTTCCGTGGTTGGGTTGGACTATCAAGATTAATGGGTTCGAGAAGAAAGTGGAAAAGGTCTTTAAAGCGTTGGACCGGTTTTACGATGAACTGATAGAGGAACATCGTATCGATCACGGATTGGAGCCGACAGCTCTCACATGGATTTTGTTGATGTTCTTGTTGCTGTCCAAGACGATGATAAGCAAGCCATCAAACTCACTGTTGATCAAATCAAGGGAATTCTCATGGTATGTCCTCGTTATTTTACTAGCATTCTCTCTTTGATAGAAAGTTGTTCATTGTTCCAGTAATAAGTTCATCGAGGTAGATGACTTTCTTGAGAATTCATTGCTCACGAGTTCAAGGCTCAAGATACGCAGTCTCTCGCTCCAGGAACCTACACAACATTATGTAACAATATCGTCCTTGACCATACTGTTTGCAGGAATATTTGAGAATGTGTAAGTTTACTCGGAGGGCTGGAGTGATTGTCAGTCTTTGTGTTCTTATATATGGTTCATGTTATTGCAGAACATATTGACGGGAGGCACGGACACTTCTTCGTCAATTTTGGTGTGGACGATGACAGAATTGATGAAGGGTCCGGCAAGCATGAAAACACTTGAAGATGAGTTAATGAAAGTTGCAAATGGGAAAGATATGATCGAAGAGAGCGATCTTCCTGAACTTGAGTACCTACGCATGGTGTTGAAGGAGTCATTTCGACTTCATCCTCCCGTCCAACTAGTTCCAAGAGAAACCATACAGGATTGCAAGATCATGGGGTATGAAATCCCTGCAAAGACGAGGGTGTTTTTGAACTCGAGAGCCATTGGCAGGGATCAGAGAAGTTGGGAGGATCCACTCGTATTCAGGCCAGAGAGATTCTTGAACAGCTCCATCGATTTAAGAGGACAAGATCTCGAGCTGATTCCATTTGGAGTTGGGCGACGAGGTTGTCCTGGAATCAATATGGCGCTGCCACTCGTCGAGTTAGCACTTGCTAACCTTGTGTATCGTTTCGACTGGAATATGCCTACAGGTATGTCGCCAGACGACATTGATATGGAAGACTCTCTTGGGGTTACAATCCAGAAAAAAACGCCGCTTATCCTGGTAGCTAGTCCCAGGAATCCCTTGCGTACTTAAGCATGAACCCTTTGTATTCACATCTGAAGCATACGAATCCAACCGAATGCTCTTATTATTATGTTTAGGTTGGATCAAAAAGTTTAACGGGTTAATTTGACGAGAGATTGGAAAAGAGCTTTAAAAGGTTTCGACAGGTTTTGCAATAAAGTGATCGAGGAACACCGTGAGTGACAATCTGGTCATGTATTTGATAGCGCTCACAAGGACCTCATCGATGTTCTTCTCTATGTGCAAGTTGATTGTGATCAGTCTATCGCCCTCTCCGATGATCAAATTAAGGGAGTTCTCTCGGTAGGCATTCTGTTTTCACTCTTGTAACTGTCATCTAATATGTCATGTTTTATGTTCCTTTCTGGTTTTGTTAACGGTATTGATAACAGGATCCGATACTTCAGCAGGGATGATAGTTTGGTCGATGACAGAGTTGGTAAAGAATCCGAAAACCATGGAAGCACTACAAAAAGAGGTAGCACGAGTTGCTAACGGGAAAGACATGAACGAAGAGAGCGATCTTCCCGAACTCGAGTACCTACACATGGTGCTAAAGGAGTCATTTCGACTCCATCTTCCACTCCCGGTAATCACAAGACAAACCATACAGGACTGCAAGCTCATGGGGTACGAAATCCCTGCAGGAACGAGTCACGACGGTATTCATTAGCGTTCCTCTTCTGCTTGTAGCAACTCCCTGGACTATGAAGGCATAACTAAGTTCTTACCGTTGTTATAAATATATACCGCATAACTTGCTAGCGTTGATTGGGATTTCTTGGATGCTACCATGGAGAAGATGGGTTTTGGTGAGGATTTGGATTCGGGCTTGTCTGGAATTGACGAGAATCTCTAGAATGTTAATGGCGTGCCAAATAAACCATTTAAAGCTACCAGAGGATTACGTCAAGGGGATCCACTTTCGCCATTTTTGTTTCTGCTTGTGGGTGAGGTTTTGAACAGTATGTTGAAGAAGGCATGTGAGTTGGGACTGGTGAGGGGTATTCGAATTGGAAGGGGTGATAGATATGTACATATCCCATTTACAGTTTCCCCCGGCTTTATTCGATTAATCTTCAGAAGCAGACAGTGATAAGGGACATGGGTGTATGGGGTAGCGAGGGCTGGATTTGGCAATTCGATTAATCTTCCTGTTTGTTTGGGAAAACGGACAATTGGAAGAACTCAGAAACTTGATTGAATCTGTCTCCTTGAGTAATGATAGACTGATTTGGAAGCTTAGTCCTGATGGAAATTATAGCACCGGCTCTTTCACCATGGCTGTCCAACAGGAGAAAGGGGAGCAGGTTTTTTTTTTTTTTTTTTTTTTTGATTATTCAGAGTACATTATGTCCGAGCCCATGAGATATAAAGCGAGCAAACAAAGAGATACACAAAACACCATGATCAACACAAAACGGGCGAGCAGGCAAAGGGATATGGTTGGGTTTAGTAGCACCTAAAATTGAAATCCATGCTTGGTTGGCTATCTCTGGGCTTGTTTGCACCAGAAACCGGCTTATGAGAAGGGGGTCATTGAGGCCGATTTGGATATTTGTGAATTTTGCAGGAACCATCGTGAGGATGTGCAGCATTTATTTATGTTTTGTAATCCGGTTTGGAGTGCCTGGGGTCGTTGTTTGGAATACGAGAAACGCTGTTTTTCGTAGTAAACAACCTGACTGGGACGAGATTCATGAGAAGATCTTGATGAGGCTTTGGTTTTGGGTGAAGTCTTGGTGGACGGACTTTCCCGTTGATGTGAACTCCTTCATATTTGGTGCTGATGTTTGTGTTATTCCTGTAATCAGATTGCTCTATTGTTTGTGTTACTCGTTTGTTGTTTAAATAATCCCATTTGGATCTTGTTGTTAAGATCCTCGTTTGGGTTTGATATTTATAATATAACAATAAAAAATAAAATAAAATAAAATACCGCACAACATGATTTATTCACAATATGTACTCTATGCTAGGTCGTCATATAGACGGACGGAGCAAACGTATTTTTGTGTAGCCATTTGGATAAATTCGATTATCACAATTGACCGGATTTCT
Source organism: Drosera spatulata (assembly GCA_035668315.1). Classification (NCBI taxonomy): domain Eukaryota; kingdom Viridiplantae; phylum Streptophyta; class Magnoliopsida; order Caryophyllales; family Droseraceae; genus Drosera; species Drosera spatulata. The sequence goes on from JAOVYX010012822.1 coordinate 62,329, forward strand.
ATATCACGATTGTCGTTTTAAGGCAACAACATTCATTGGTTTTAAGAGCCGTTGTCGCGTACATCCCTTGGAGCGATATCAAAGTCAAGACTTGGAATCACGAACCGACTTTTCAATAATCTAATAAAACCACGACTTTTTCGGTTGCTTGTTTTAGTAAGTGGTTCTTATAGTTTGCACACGCTTCAGGTTGAGTGGTCAACTCGGTTTACTATTTGTTATTCTTGGTTCGGTTTGTCAATGATGGTGAGAAAATAGGTTACTCAACCTTAGAAATAGATCCAAGCATGCTAAACGACATAAGAGAAAAACAAGAACGAACAACTTAGGGCGGCATCTTGCTGTCTTTGATATGAATTTTGATTCTGAATCTCTTTTTTCCATTCACTTAACCAATGAATCCAATTTATTATTCAAATTAGTATTCGTTATTTTTTTTTCCAATAAAAAACACAACAACTTGATTATAGACGTTTATTGAAATAAATTTAAATTTTAAATTATAATTCGGAATCTATATAAAGAAAACCAATCTAACCGTCATGTAGTAGTCACAGGGTCAACTTAAAGAGGGTCTAACAGCAGCCTCGGTGATCGATCGTCACTCTTTTCAATGTCAATATCGAACGGTCCCGTTCCTACAACGCTACCCAAAATTACACTAGCCGCCCCATCACAACCCCAAACTCTCTTCAATTCCATTTTTCTCTTTCGCGCCTTGTTGTTCCTCTCCCGTACATCCCCTCAACTCTGCCCTCTCCCCTCTCACCATCTCCGATGAAGTTCTCATCTCCACTCTCCCCATCCCCTTACCTCTCCTTTCCCCCAAACCCTAACCCTAATCGAACCCCGATTCGAAACCCTAATCGAACATTCTTCTCAATCCACGCAAATCGAAACCCTAATCGAGCACGATTTCCAATCCACCCAAATCATCGCCCGCTCACCTTTCCTCTCATCACATCACTTCATCCAATCAAATCCACGCTGACAAACTCCTCCTCCACCTCGACGACGACGACGAAGGAGACTGTCGCGGCCCCTAGGCTGAGGAGACTGGTCTCGGAATTCGAGTTGGGGACGGCGGCGGAGAAGTTGAGGAGAGTGATGGAGTACGCGGCGAGGATGCCGAGGATGGAGGAAGGGAAGAAAGTGATGGAGAATAGGGTGATGGGGTGTGTGGCGCAGGTATGGGTGGAAGTGACGATGGATGAGGAAGGGAGGGTTAGGTTTGAGGCGGAT
>JAOVYX010012823.1:0-32534 GCA_035668315.1 Drosera spatulata
CCAATCAACCCCACCATATAATCACTCCACACACCATTCCACCATAACCACCCTACCTTTTCCTCCATCACCACCACCACAACCACTTCCATCTTCTCTCAATCATCAACACCATCTTCATCTTCACAAATCACTCCGGACACCATTTTCATCTTTTCATCAACCCTCTACTCATTCCTTCTCTTCACCATCATCCTTTCATCATCTACAATCAACCATAAACTCACCATCATCCAATTCTATCAACATTCTGCACATTATCATCATCACCATTTCTCATCAACACTACAAACATCATCACACTCTCCCTAACAGAACACTTACACCCTACATCATGACACCATTTTCATATTTCATCAGAATCAGAGAGATTGATGATCACGACGAAGAGAAAGAATCAAGTAATCCAACGCCGCAAACGATATGGGAATCCAACTATCGGATCAAGAGTTATTGTTGTTTTAAGATTCGTTCACATATATCACGTGTAGCTAACTCACTGTTTTCGACCATATCTTACACTAGACCTAATGGATTATCAATTCGAGGCTATCACAACATTTGAGAAGAGGTCTGGGGTCCAACGAATTTAACGATGCAAGGATTCGACGTGTAGAGTGAAAGTTATCACCAAACAAAGTCACAAACATAAAAAACGTTCGAGAGATAACCAAACCCCATCCCAATCCATTTCTATCATGCATGAGTGTATAGATGTTTTCATATTAGTTGTATGGGTCATAATGAGACATTTTTGGATTATACTAGATAAATTTAAACGAGAAACGAGTTAAAAACCAACCATAAGGTCACGGCTGTGACCAACGAAACACATTCAGCTTATGTGTTTTACACAGCATCACACCCATGATATTTTTTGTCACGCCCGTGATGACTATAGGCTATGAAATGAAATTTGATTCTAATATATAATAAAACCTTACATGTCTAGTTTCTAATAAAGTTAAAAAGATCATGATTTGGAGTTATAAATCAAAGTGTTCAGAAATGTCAATCCGTAAAAACTGGTTACAGAACTAATTTTGTGACTTGATTCAAAATCACTTAGTAAGAGTTAGAAAATGAGCCTTATATCAGTAGAAACGTCTTAAAGTCTAGTTCCAGAACAGTTTGTAAATTTTGATTTGGAATGAGTTGATTAGTGAAGAAAGTTCGAACTATTTTATCTATGAGAAAATATAAATTTAAACGAATTTATTATTATTATTGGTAAGGTTTCATGATGAGAACTCTGACTGTATGAAAGGTTTTAGAGTATAGTTTAGGTAGAATTTTACAAAATAAATTTTGGATGTGTATACGAGAAATTATAGATTTAAATGCGTTGAAATGTCATGTTGGACAGTTTCAGGGACTCTCGTTCCAGAGGCCAGAACGCCCGTTCCAAAGACCGGGACGCCCATCCCAAACGTCGGGATATTTGATATGATGCAAACGTGCTCGTGGCCAAACGATACATCTAGTATGATTCTATACCGTGGAAGACAGAAATAAAGAAGAATGATGTGTAATCTTTGTGATGATTATATTATACATGTATAACGATAAAGAAAGTGTGATTTTAAGGAACACTACAACAAACATTATAACAAACTCAAGATAACAGAACAAGTCCGTTGTCGTCTATGAGGTCATATAGTGGATCCTTCGGGATCGGGTTCTTTGGCTCTACAAGCGTTGAAAGCAGACTTGACTGGGTCAGACATTAAATCTAACTATTAAGAGCACAAGTGTGGTTCTCATCGTATACGTATCGACAAAAAGTCACAGGCCAAAATATCGGTCGATCGGGGTAATGCTTCCCTCTGCAGGGGAACCTTCGGCGTGTAAGTTAGGGTTTTGCAAAACGAAGTACACGCAAGAGACGTAGTGATTTTGGGTCGCGAACCCAAATCACACGTAGTATTTATGAAAACAAAAACACTTTCACAAAAGACAATGGGTTTTCAAATGATTTCGGTGAATGATATATGACTGAAAATTTGGTCCATATCAGTGTCTATATCTCAAAAATCTCTCTTTTTTTTTGTCCTCATTGAGTTGTATCATTCATGTCGGGACACAGACTTGTTATGGTTAAGTAAATAAAAGACTATAAAAGAGAACAAAGACGTTGTAACGCCCCGGCCAAATCCTTGCTACCGGAACGCGGTGAATGATATATGACTGAAAATTTGGTCCATATCAGTGTCTATATCTTAAAAATCTCTCTTTTTTTTTTTTTTTTTTTTTGTCCTCATTGAGTTATATCATTCATATCGGGACACAGACTTATTATGGTCAAGTAAGTAAAAGGCTATACAAGAGAACAAAGACGTTGTAACGCCCCGGCCAAATCCTTGCTATCGGAACGTCACCAAGAATCGCTTATCAGGCTGACAACTAGTCCCACAGACCAGCGCTTTGGCCTCACTCGCGCACACCCTGAAAAACTTCCCAGGTGGTTTTCAAATGACAACGGGTTTTCAAATGATTTCGGTGAATGATATATGACTGAAAATTTGGTCCATATCAGTGTCTATATCTCAAAAATCTCTCTTTTTTTTTTTTGTCCTCATTGAGTTATATCATTCATGTCGGGACACAGACTTGTTATGGTTAAGTAAATAAAAGACTATAAAAGAGAAAAAAGACGTTGTAACACCCGGGCCAAATCCTTGCTACCGAAACGTCACCAAGAACCGCTTGCCAGGCTGACAACTGGCCCCACAGACCAGCGCTTTGGCCTCACTCGCGCACACCCTGGAAAAACTTCCTAGAAGGTCACCCATCCCAGCATTGCTCCACGTTAAGGTCACCCCGGAATTCCAAAATGATGGGCTACCGAAAAGGAAGGTGCACCTTGTTGGTATAGATAGTACAATCAAACCATTTAAGTATTTCGTTGGGGTATTACATACACCCCCACTTAAAGAACGCAACGTCCTCGTTGCGATTTCAAGCACCACACACAGCCCCAGAACCTTCCCCCGCTAGGGGACTGACCTGGACCTCTTGTCCACAGGTCCAGGACGCGGTCGTAGGGTTGTTCTGATACCATACTGTAACGCCCCGGTCAAATCCTTGCTACCGGGTCGTCACCAAGAACCGCTCGTCAGGCTGACAACTGGCCCCACAAACCAACACTAATCCTTTCAGTGCGCTTTGGCCTCACTCGCGCACATCCTGAGAAACTTCCCAGGAGGTCACCCATCCCAGAATTGCTCCACGTTAAGCACGCTTAACTGCGAAGTTGTAAAGTGATGGGCTACCGAAAAGAAAGATGCACCTTATTAGTATAGGTAGTATAATCAAACCATTTAAGCACTTCCTTGGGATATTACATACACCCCACTTAAAGAACGCAACGTCCTCGTTGCGACTTCAAGCACGACACACAACCCCAGAACCTTCCCCTGCTAGGCGACTGATCTGGACCTCTTTTCCACAGGTCCAGCACGCGGTCGCAGGGTTACTCTGATACCATACTGTAACACCCCAGTCAAATCCTTGCTACCGGGTCGTCACTAAGAACCGTTCGTCAGGCTGACAACTGGCCCCACAGACCAACACTAGTCCTTTTAGTGCGCTTTGGCCTCACTCGCGCACACCCTGAGAAACTTCGCAGGAGGTCACCCATCCCAGAATTGCTCCACGTTAAGCACGCTTAACTGCGGAGTTCTAAAGTGATGAGCTACTGAAAAGGAAGGTGCACCTTGTTAGTATAGGTAGTACAATCAAACCATTTAAGCACTTTCTCGGGGTATTACAAACGTATAAGCTATTATTGCGTGCATAGTTTGATATGGGGTACATATTTTCCTATGGCTATTAAAAAATATTTTACGGGTACTCATCGATCGCCATAGTCGAGGAACTACCCTGCAAATCGAATACGTATATTTTTTGTTGTTGAGCTTTTCACTCAAGAGTTATGTGTTTTATTAGCAGATCCACCACTAGGCAATACCGAAACGCTAGTGTGAGATTTTATGTATGTAGTTAATTAGCTCATTATTCAATATGTAATAAATGTTACATGAAATAACTTGATTGGGAACCACTTGTAGATAATTGGATAATGTATTTATAAGATAATGTAATATAATTTGGATTTGCATAACATCATCCGAGTTTATAATGATAATGATTTGCTGGCTTTCATTAGTTTGTATACCTACAAACCCGTTTGGATTAGTTGATTTTGTCATGAACTGACTCTATTACGACATAACGTCACGTGCCGGGCATGTCGGATTTTGGGACGTTACGTAATCTGAGTGGTTGTACATAACTATGATACAGAATGTCTCGATGAAGTACGATAATATCTTCTACCATTTGTTCCGAAAGCATACCGGTATGACAGTAATCCATCTTTTGTGTTTTCTATGAAAAAAATCAAATGCACTCATTATAATAGAGGAGACCCACCCATCACTGCCGTCACCCACCACCATAACACCACCACCGTCGCGGTCGAAACCCCTAGAAAGGATGCCCACCATTGTCGTCGTCCACCACCATCATCACATCGTCGTCATCATTAAAACCCCCTACAAAAAGGACACACATATCTTTGAGATGATGTCGTGCACTTCTCCCTCTCCTTCGTTCATGGTTATAAAAAAATAGTTAGAAGAGATGTGAAACGGACACCATATATTTTTTTATCAAAAAAAGCAATATCTTTGGTAGCAAATTAGGAATGTGTATTTGATTTGAAAAAAAAAACATATGTAAAAAATATTTAGTGGGGTACTTTGGTGGAAAAAATAGAGGAGGTGGTATTTATCGATAAATTTTTTTGCTAAGTGGTATCTCCAGATAATTTTTCCATGAATTATTTTTTCATATAATATTTTAAGACTATTTCCCTCCATTTAATTTTTTCTCATACTAACAATTTTAGTAATGTCATGTTTATCTAAAATATAACTCTCACACACACACAAAAAGAAGCAAATTTCATATTCTGATTTCATGGCATACGTTAAAAAAGAAATAGCCTCTTGTAGTGGTGATTTTATTAAGTCTGATGTGGACTCGTTTCCCCTAATAACGATTTTGATTAGTCTGATGTGGACTTATTTCCCCTAAATTGCTACTAGAGGAAGCGATTTTCATTTCTATGTGGCAAACGATTTCTTCTTGAATGTTGATGAGAAAAATTTGATCGTCAAACAGGTACTTACATGAACGGATTATCCATTGAAAATTTTTCGGCCCATGGAGGAAAGACGTTATTTCCTCGTTAGAAATGGTAGTGTTGCCAATGTCCTCATGTTTGGGCCTATCTCATTAGATTACTAATTGTAATTTGTAGGAGCACTTTCAATTAATTCCTTATTTGGGTCTCTATTACCACATTTAAAGATTCAAGGAATAAAAATCATCCAACAATTTTCCTATTGTTTCCGGTGCTTCATTGGTGTTAAGCAGCTGGCGCCAACAACGTAGTGACTAACTCTAATACCGTAAATTGATAACTTTATACTATAATTTGAAAAGTTTATATTATAACTTGTTAATGCGTACTGTCAAATTCTAACTATAAGATACATCAAAACTTGATTGTATATATTCATCAATTTATAATATAAATTCTTTCAACTTATAGTACAAGATCACCAACGTACAATATTTGTAGCAATGAGTACGTTGATCTTGTATAGATCTCTTTCCGTACTTTTATTCTCATCCTCATTTTACTTCCTATCTTTCGGTATATTCTTCAAATTTGGAAAGGAATTGTAGCGCTCCTTACACCTCAAATCTTTGACTCGTCATCAAAAATTGAAGGGGTCATTCTATTTTCTTTTTTCTTTTGTGAAAATTATCAATAAGTTATTTTTCTGAAACTTATTTAGCAAAAGGTCATCCATAAGTTTTTAATTATCATTTGGTTTAAAAAAAAAACAACCATCAAACCATTCCTCTTAATCACCCATAAAGATTTGATTTGATTCTTCCTAAATAAATCAACCCTAATTCTTTTTTAAGAAAATCAACTCTAATTAATCTCCACCACCGTAGCCGCCGTCTACAAGAAGATCTCCATCTTCATTTCATCCATAAAAGAGAAAAACACAGTGAAGTACGTCGGCCACCATTTTCTACTATCACCTCCGCCGATCACACCGACAAAAGAGCAACTCCGACTGTTGTCGGCCCCCTCATCATCTCATATCTTTGAATTCATTGTCCATTCTACGATTCATAGTCAATCGTCTTTGATTAAACTATGCAACGATGGTGATGGCACTGTAGCACGTGCATGAAATCTCTAAAGGGAAACAATCAGAGATGGATGTGCTTGTGTATTGATGGAGAGGATTTAAGTGAGTCGAATTTTGATGTGTGATATGGAGATTAAGGTTTTCATGGATCTCCATGGAGATTAGGACGCATTGTCAATGGAAGGTTCAGTGAAATGGGCGAGGCAAGCGCGGTGCACTGTCGATGGAGGACGGCACGTTGTTGATGGAAGGGGACATACTGTTCGCTTCGGATATGTAATATCCATCCCGATGACGTACTGTTGACTTGGACGACAAACGTACTGTTAATTACGATGATATATTATCTACTTCGACGATTTTAATTATTATAGTATCAAATATTTTGTAAAAACATAACATTAACATAACCCAAGTTTCTGTAACCATAAAGATAGTAAAAACATTAACATAACATTTTACTGAGATGGATAACTGTACGTTCAATAGACTGAAGCCTAGAGGAAATCCGAGCTCATACCCAAGATATTGCATTGAGCTCATACATGATGTTAAACCCCGAACCAAGAGGAGAATTCAATCCCAAAAAATTAATCCGATAAACAAAAAACTTTAGACTTATGATCGATCATATGGTTTCCCACGTGGATGATGTGGGTATCGAGGCACATGACATGTGATTGTCTGTCTTATATCTCGATACCGTAGCTTGTGCCATGATTAAGCATCCACTCGGGGCGAGAGCAGGAACAGATTAATCATCTACTTATTGCAAGAACAATTAGAATACTTCACAATAAATGGTTCAAACTTGGAGAGATATTTTACCAGAGGTTGATCAACGAGCAAATGATTATGATGGTGATGGTTATTGAATTTCATCAACCACTTTACTTCTACTTCACTAATTGCGCCGAATATTTTCCATGTTCGTGACATGTAATTAATTGCTAGTACTGCTTCAACTGCCTTTCTGGTTTTCCCTGTTTATTGCAAATGAAAACTACAAAAAAGCTGGTTAAAACCATAAAGTCCCTTCTCAGAAAAAGGAGCCGATTCATGATAGTTATACAAAAGCTGATCATCTGATTAGCTCAACAGATCCTACTGTATCGTGGCAACAACTATTAGGCTTTGTTGTATTGTGGCAACAACTATTAGGCTCTGTTGGATAAGATGTGTACATTTTGCTATCCCACACCATGAACTTAGTGTGTTCTCCTCCAACTGATTGATCTATTGGCATGGCTGATGCAGTTCTTTACACTGTAGGACAAGCATTTGATAAAGGATTCACATGTGTCTTAATTATAATCTTCTTTTGCTAGATGTAGTAAAGCAAGCTTTATATTTAAACAGCATTTTGTTGCTTTCAATATGTAAACATAGGAACCATATGCTGTTTAAGGCATTGGTGCTGTTTTTCTTCAGGTGGAAAATGAAAAGGACCTACTTTATAATCCACCTTAGAGTCATCATGAAGTCTAGCATCTATTATTATTTGTTCCTTCTTTTTATTTCCCTGGGAATTTTACAACATTTTGACTTTGCACACGTATCGATGTAAAGTTTGATATGCGTATAATGACGATCAAACGTTGTTTTTTATAAATTTATCGTGAAACATTATAAGTCACATACTTCAACCTAATATATTTTGCGGAATGATCAGACATGATTTGATATGAAAACGGGATTTGTATTCATGCATATAGAATAATACAAAATACGTATATGTTGCAACATATATGAGACAGAGGGAGTATATTTTAAAGTAACAGAGTTGAACACTTGGAAACATTATCGTGTAAGTCAAACCATATTCCTAATTTACAAAAGAATGTTCTTTTTATTGTTCGATCGTTGCTATATTCGTATGAAACAGTAAGGGTTGAACTCCAGTCTCTAGTTTTGAGTATGTACTATTTGATATCAGCAACTGTTATAGCTCTTAATGTTTATCTAAGTACTGGCAAGCTAAGTTTAACTACTTTTGGATACTTTCACTATGCATCAATCTTGTAGAATAAGGAGCAAATTAAAGTACACATGCAAGCTAGACAATGACAACATAAGATATAGACTTATAGGGGTAGAGGCATGTCACGGGGTTAGATTCTTGCAACCCGTGCGGCACTCAAGTTACTCACACCTTCGTTTGAGCTCAGTCTACTCGTCACTCCAAAGGTGATGTTTGTGAATGTTAAGAGAGTTTGGACTTGGAAATAAGTTTTGTATTAAGAACACTTGAGAGATTACAAGGCTTTGAGCTTATAAGAATGTTTGGAATGACTTGGATGATTTTGGGATGAGATGAGATGAGATGCCTTAGTCAAAGCCTCATCTCTATATATACACCTTCATGGAAAGCTCTAGACTTTGTGGTCTAGACTCTTCCATACTCTTCCTCCTAAGAACATACAAGAGTTTTCTAGGCTCTTCTCTTATGTACAAGAATTTCCTAGAAAACTCTACTCAACTCTAAGGAATTCTAGAGAATTCCGGAGAACCCTAGAGTTCTTAAAAAAACTCTAAAAACGTATAGAATTGTCTAGAGCAACGCGGAGAATTCTAGACAATTCTTCAAGACGAATCTCATGAATTAGCCCGTCCGTGACAGACAGCTTACAGGAACAATTATTTGTAGCCTAAAAGAAGTTGCAAGTGTTGTTGACCATCAGCATCTCATGTATCCTTCTTTGATTGGAACATCATTTATTGATGTGGTAAGTAATCATGAGTTTGCAAACTTCAACTAGTCTTTTACTCTATCCACCAAACTTCCTGTATACACTTTTGCATCAAGCTCATATTTCTGGTATTTTCAAATTAATCCCGAGCTTTCTTACCGAAGTCATATGTTGTTCGTAGAGGGGATCTTTTGTGCCGTGAACATGGATCGGTATCATGTAGTCGTTCTAAAAACTCACGTGTATAAGTTGAATTATCCAATGAAATACATGAGAAAAATGAAGTGTTTGTACAAACCAGAAAAATCTTATCTAAATATGATCATGGAAATAGCCAACAAGGTGAGAGTTGAAAGAGAATGTCCTTGTTACTCATGATAGGTACATTTTGTTCAGATGTAGTAGAATGAGAGCATATTCTGGCTGGCACTGAAAACCTTACCCGTATGTGGCCAAAACAAATACTCCGTAGAACAAGATGAAGATTCTCATTGTCGAATATATTCTTGGACAGTGAAATCATTCAATCAAAACTCAGGCTTTCGCTTCACGTACTGTTATGTGACATACGAGTGTTCTCAACCAAGAACAAGAATACAAATTAACGAAGGCGAAATATTTGATATGATAGTCCTATAACGACTTTTTAAATTGTTTGGACTATCGAGTGATGATAATTGGATAGCAGAAGATATATAGTTAAAGAGACAGGCACCACCCACGTATATAAGCAGAAAAATACTTGTAGCTTAACTCTTCTGATGTGTGAGTGAACTAGAACTGTGAAGGACCCTTTCCTTTCCCACATATATAAGCAGCTCACTCCTGATCAGCTTTCGCCCAAACCTTTAGCACTTCTCTCCTTACACAAGAAAAACTCATGGATTTACTCTCTGGTTTCTCATTCTTTCTCTGCTTCTTTGGAGCTCTTGATCAAGTTCAAACTGTTGAGGGGAATGTTGTCTGGCTCGAGATCTTTCCATCCCAACAATGTGCACTCGGCCTTTGATATGAACGATCTCGGACCAGGCTTCATTCCCCTCAACGATAAAATCATTGATCATATGCATAAATCATCTTTCTCTCCTTTTTACTTATATTTTGCTTGAGCTCCAGTGGTTTTGCTTTTGGATGAGTTCGCTTACCTTCGAAGAATGGTTTTCATAGAGAAGGATAGACTCTCAAGGAATCTGCAACATGTTGCTAGTTTCAGTTAGCTTAAGATTCTCATTGATTCTTGATTTCTTGGTTCATCATAAATTACAGTCATGTCTTTGTGTATCAGATTTCATACAATAGTCGAATGATTGACCGTCATGCTGGCATCGCAATAGCCTATGTTGCAGCATTTCCAGTGTCAGACAAGCGGACTCCTAATCGAGGAAGATCCCGTTTCTCCAACAAGAGCAGCAAGGGCCAGAATTGCAGGCCGCATCACAAGTTGAAGCAGTGTCTTTGCAAAACCCGATGTTACATTTGTTAAAATGTACTGTATAGCCTTGATATATAAGTTACTTCAAGCTTGAGTTCGATGGAATAGTTTCTGGCCATCATACGAGCATATATTTTCACTCTGGCCATACTTTCTTTTTTTCCTTTTGGAATATTGAGAAAGTTCCACTCCTAGGATGGCCATATAGGCTATTGCACAGGGATGCCTATGCCCAATGATCCTTAAATCATTATTATGAATAAATCTGTGATAGTGTTGGCCAGAAATTGTGTTTCTTGAGGTTAATGTTGATTACCTGATAATGACTTGAATCCTGCCTAACTAATATTGACAAAGAAAAAAAGAAAGAATAAAAAAAGCATTAAGCACGAAAAGGTAAACGACTTTTGAGTTACAATCCATCGACATTCATGTCATATCTTTCATTTTACAAGTGATGAATTTGAATGAGGAAACCTGTGACCAATCAATCAATCATATGCATCCGTGACAGCCAACACTACTAGCTAGGCATTCTCTGCTCAGCTGATCCAATGTGGTATTGATATTGTCGTGATGGAATCAGTCCTCTGGGCAAAAGAAAGCAAGGGCTGACACATTGACAATCTTCATGTAACATTGAGCCGTCTAACGGTGCACGACGCTGTCCCACTTTGTTAAATCTGATCAGGCAAGTCATGAATGGTCGAGATTCACTTGAAGCTAGTGTGTGATTGCACCTTATTACCAATCCCTACCGTCCTAACTCGACACTGGAACTGGTGACCCAGAAATGCTTTTATACAAGACACAAATATTTCTTTAAATTGCAAAGTTACCCAATACCAGGGGGTGTAGCTCATTTGGTAGAGCGCTCGCTTCGCATGCGAGAGGCACGGGGTTCGATTCAATTATATATTTTGCTTTATTTAAAGCAATGTTTGTAATTTACAAACTCTTTTATTAGATAAAATAATCACATTATCGATTGCAAATGAGAGATAAAATATACTCAGTATAAGTTGAATTTGTATTAGGGATTTTTTAATTCATCGTACAATTTTTATATGAAAAGTAATTAAATATAAAAACACCACACTACTATAACTATGGGACGATATATAATTAGGGTTGCCCATGTAGATTGGGACAGGAGGAGAAGTATAAGATGTCATCAGGGGTGAGCATTATGCGACACCACTATCTTTCCAACTTAAATCAGCAAGAAGCTCGAGTATTTTATGTTAAAAAGAGAATTATTAGTTGATTGTTTTTTATTTCATTAATTATCGAGAGATCATATTGTAAAAATTTTATTATCAAATAGTTCATGGTCTTATTAGTTCTTAACCAAAATATGGAAATAAAATATTATAGTAGATTACAATAATTTATTACAATAGATTATAAATTACAATAATCATTCAAACCCTAATTATAACTTAAGATCTAACCCTAATTATAACTCAAGATCTAACCCTAATTATAACTCAAGATCTAACCCTAAATCTTACCATTGTCTGTCCCCGCCGTCACTTTTGCCCTCAAAACAAATAGTGTGTATATGTCCCTTGTCGACAGTGCTGGTCGTCGTCCTCAAAACAAACAGTGCGTATATATACAAATACAATATGAACTGTATTACATTCAGTACTCTCTATTATATTGTAAAAACACGCACTGTTCTAACCAATGTTTCAAAAAACCAACAATTTAGTGTCTATCGAACCTATGAAAAACAATGCCCGAAAAACGCGAATTATTCTGAATTGTGCCCCAAGAAACCAACAATTAAATCTCCATCAAACCTATGAAAAAAACAATGACCCAAATATGAGATGCAACATTTTAGAACTGTTGAGGATTGATGATGAATATGGAGTACTCTGAAACAGTGCCCTTGTTCAGGAACACCTTCTCTTCTGCAATATTAACAATTGATCGTCTTAGAATGATCACATATATATTCCACAGAACATAAGTATGCTAAGTTTGGTAGAAAAACACGAGATTAAACTATACATGCCAGATTGGTTAAAAATGCACAACGACGCACTCAAAATGTACAACTAGATGACATGCTAGCTTTCATTAAACGGCTTCTCATGCCACAGATTCCTTTAAGCGCAACATAAACACTTGTTCCCAACCAGGACAAAAGCAACTGCTCCCGTCTTCGTGATCAATTGCTGAAGATATACTTACTGCACCTTGCTAGAAGATCTGAGTAAAAGCTCCTCGTCCCCTTCTTGTCATCCCTTGAATCGCTTGGACATCGAAATACAAAATGCAGTCTATCCGCCAATCTGATACAATTTGGAACCACAGGAGACTACCTCAATTCGCTTCGTAGAAGCACTTTTAAGAGTTTCATCTCAAAGAAACATTCCACGGTACACGAGGCGAATGCATCTCATCAATAAGCTAGGGTTTATAGGATGTAGACAATGAATAGCAAATTGTTTATGAAAGAAAACAATCTGATTGATGCCTGAAGAAGCAAAGAAATATAAGGAAATAAGGACAAATCTGTAAAAATGTGTGCTTAAATTAAATAAAAAAAAAAAAAGAACTAGTTGGTAAAAAAACGATCGACACCATTTATTCATAATTAGAAGAGAAAAGGAAAACTTATAGATAATTTTCACTTTCAAGAGTTTATTTTAACAGCACAAGTGTTTACTATCCATCTCAAAACCACAGTGCTGTTACTGACTTTATAAAGTGACCGATATATTTTTCATGCTTACTACTTAAAAAGCGCCACGCTGCACACCTGATGAGTTTATCGTTTCCCAATACCCTGTTTCAAACACCTAATTATGTTACAGCGTTAGATTTCGTTAAAAAAAATGTTCACAAAAAAATCAACCTAGGCTATTGTCACACGTTCGCATTACTTTTTGGCCTGGGCAGCCTGACCTGATCGGACAAGAACTCGACTCAAAAGTGAAACCTTAAACGTCAGCCAATCATACATCACAGATTTAACAAGCTACAATCACACCTATATTTGAAACAATCAGACACTGTATGCTATTCCTGCAGGCTGCAGCGAACTATACAACACCAGCAACTGCAACTTCTAGCTTCATGCCGATTGACATACAAGCTCAAAAACAATCCTCATTGGGACATTCAGCCAAGCTGTTTTGTCCAGTCGAAGGGCTCCCACTCTCGAGCAAAACTGGCGACTGCTTGCTTCTGGGATTCTACTGACTCATATCTCCGTCGACGGTACATGTCTTCCTCAGACAACTGCAACATGCCTCTTATGACGTTGAGGCCAAGGCTGGTCTTGAACTCTTTCTCGTCATCTATGACATGAACGAACCCCCTATTTAGACCAAACTCCACATGGAAGTATGGGAAGTTCTTGGGTATTGAACCACGAAGCCCCTTCTGACTCGTATCAATCAACTTCTTAGCGTTGTGCTGGCTCCATTCATCTTCCGCTTCGTCGATTGCCTAGGAGAAATGAATACCCCATAAACACTACTATTGGAGGCAACGTTCAAATTATAGAAACAGGGAGGATAGAAGTATGCTATGATTCACCATGAGCAATAGCACCACGACGAATGAAGAAAAATGATTCACACTGAACACATCTTTTGGATAATGATTCAAAAAGCCTGCTGCATGATGATGAAGGCGTTACTTGAGAAAGTTAAGAAAGGAGTTGGCAGTTTGGATAATTTTTAACCTTTTTGAAATAAAGAGGTGCTTCTTTAGCAATCTCTTGTGGCAAAGGAATGCACTCGATCATACAATGACGACGTTGCTGGGCCAGCCCAACAACAGTTTCTAGAAAGACAACATCCTTCTCTTGTTTGGCGAACATCATAATAAGACATTTTTTGAAGTTCCTGATTTCTTCCCACACATTGTCATCAACAGATCTTGTAGATGCTTCATGCTGATAAAACATATAAAGCACACTGAAAAGTTAAGTGACACAAACAATAAAAAAAATAATAATGACAAAATGAAGCAGTCCAATAAAACAGGTGGACGACGACCGAGAGGGTCCACCCCGACAAACTCAGAAAAAAGATCCGGGAAAAAAAACATGCAACAGTAGACAATAGACTATACAGGACAGATTAAGATTTGCTTCCATGGACCATGTATCAAACCCAACTCAAGCCAAAAATATAGTTCAGTTTGGATTCAGAATAAATCAATGAATCCAGGGAACTCTTTCTCATAACCAAAGTTAAGATAAATTTACTTTTGACATTTGAGGTATTGATGAGTCAGGAGTTTGGCAAATCAGACGTTTATACTCTTCCAATGCATGTGTGAAGCATAATCTGACACTAAATATACAAAAGAGGGCACAGTAATCTCACCTGCAACGGTAATATACAGCAGTGACCAGCAGCGACAGGCTGCCATTGGGGTAGCATGAGGTATGTGAAATTGGCAATCGCTAAAACAAGATGCTTTGGTCTATTTGGGTTCTCAAAGCAGAATTGGCACCGTTCCTTCTGGGTCATAATGTGTTTTGCGAAACTCTGTTTTGAAACCAATGATGCCTTCTCATCTCTGACTCCCTTCTTCTTGCTTCTTTTTGATGGAGCATCATCGTAGTCATATTCATCATCTGCCTGACCTGAGACGCTGAACTTGTTGTTTTTCATTATTCTTTGAGCTAAATGCATATCACTGTCATCTTCATCCTTTTTCTGTCGGGCTTTTGCATCTTGCATTGCATACCTGATTTTGCATAAAAAGAACAAACAAAAAAGAGAAGAAAAAAGTTAGTAACTGTATAATCGGGATTGCTATCATATTCTCAATGGCTAATTGAAATATACGATGCAACGCCCAATTAAAGAAAATATGACATACAAGAAGCTGTGCACATATATATAAAAAGGAGTATAATATTCTTTTCATATAGGAGGAGAAGTATTTGAAACACACATTCAGAAAAGAGTGGTGCATGAAGAGAAATAGCATATCAATGTCACCTGCTGTTTTCGGCTCTGGGTCTATGTGATCTCTCTCCTACCTCCTGCTCAGACTTCACACTTTCTGCTTCTTTCTGACAAGAAAAGGCCAATTTCATAGTAAGTGTCTTGCTAGATAAATCTAAGACTAAGAAGATAATCTCCATAGACCACCTCATCCGCCTCCAATGCTTCCATGAAAATCCAAGACAAGTCCCATGTAACTCAGGTAATGCCAAAAGTGGAAAGACAAAGGGGGAAGAAAACACATACAGGAAGCATTTTCTCAGACTCCCTTATAAATTATTTGAAATGCAACATAAACATGCAGTTCCTCCAAATCCAGACAATTTCTGTACTTATCCCTAATTGAAAAAACATGTTATTGCAGTTATATACACTGTTGGCATCCCTTACCTTAGCGATCAAAATTCAATACATAAACATCATAAACCTACTGAAAAAAATCGAACAAGATATCTGATTAAACTCTGTTTTAGTACAATATGCAACAGCATCAAATCTGCTTATCCACAAGGAGGTATATTTTCATAATGATGAGATACGCAGTGGTCCTACATTCCATTCCTAATGCAAAGATTCACTGTTTTGCCATCAAGAGGCAGCCTTTAACATTTTTTTCTAAATTTGTTCCACATTAGAAATGGCAATTCCCATTAAATAAGCTGAAAAGTCCAGAGGCACGTAGTGAGTCTGAAAACCCAAAAGTTTAAAGGCATGCAGTGAACCAAAAAAGATGTCAACTTCCCGAACATGAAACAGGCTAAAATGAAGTGACGAATCATGCCGGGATAAACAGAATCACAACCAAACTCCAAAGTTAATTACCCTAGAGAAGTGGGAGGTATAAGCTGCCTTACCATAAGTTTATCAGCCTCTTCATGCTGTCCCTTAATACGTAACTGGAGAGCCTTTGCGGCCAACTGGTTAGCACTGACAGGCTGCTTATCTTTATCTGGTCTTTTTCCAGGTAAATCCATTTTTGAATCAGGAATAGCTTCGGATATTTTATCCAGTTTGTCACCAGAAGTCATAACTTTCTGCAGAAAGCTTCCATCATTCTCAAATTTGTTTAGGGTAGCAACAGTACTTGAGATAAGGTCTGCATCCCTGCTATTTTGAGTTTTCCTTCTTCCCCAAGAAAATGAATCATGAAGCTTCGGAGCTCTCATGTCTGGATGATGGATACGTTTTGAATCATGAAGACCAGTGTTCTACGGAACAAAACATCAAAAAACAAGGAAGAGGATGAGAACTCTCAACTATGCCAGACTCCAAAGAATGGGTGTATGTTACCAAGTATGTTAGCTTAAATAACACATACAATCTAAAAAACACCTCTTTCTGCCCAGCACAGATGTTACAAGCCTCAAAATTAGTTGAATTGCGCAAAATAAGAAATACTCCCTCTATCCCATAATAAATAGTTCATCCATTCCATAATATAGGCAACAGAGGACTACGTAAGCGAAAAAATTCACGACGTTACAAATGATCCACGAGATGATCAAACGATATTTTTCGTAAATTTATCGTGAAACATCAAAGATAACATAAGATACAAATTATAACCCTGGGCTGAAATAAAATTCATACAATATCATTTATTTATAAAAAAATAACGCATCGAAATACGTAATGAATAGTGTGATTACTGCGTAATGTCGCCTATATTATGGGATGAAGGTAGTACAACAATTTGACCAGGATTTTATATGTGTGTTGATTTTTTATGGAATTTAATGAAAAAAGAATATTTTTTAATGACAGTGGAGTTTACTGTAGCAGTTTTAAAAAGAGATAATATGTATATTGTAACTGAGTTTGATTGATTTTGTATTTTTTTAGATAAAACCTTTCCAAATAGGATAGAATTATAATTATTATGGTACACCCAAAAAAGATAAATGTTGCACTGGGACAGAGGGAGTATAATATACTATCTCCATCCCGAAATTCTTACAACAGATGGACCGAACACATTTATATAGGGAGTATCTAGGGATTATATAGGGACCATCCCAAAGTTCTCAACATGTGAACGTGGTCCATCCGTTGCATTTTTTTTAAAGGATATAGGGAGTATATAAATAAGCAGCGTCATGGTTATAATTTATGCTTATATAATTGCTCCTGAACGTTGCATTGTCTAAATTAAGGTATGTGAATATTGGCTTGTCTAAATTAAGGTATGTGAATACTGTCAGTGAAGCTACAAGAAGATGTTCGCATCAACCATTTGATGCAGAAAAAGGTGATCGCCATCCAAGGCAAAGGGAGCCGGTTCACAGTTCATAGCGTTCTTTTTGTGCAGATGATAAGGACTGTACAGAAAAAATAAATAAATAAGTTGCCACCTAGAAGGCTAGAACAACCTAGGAGATGCCTATACGTCTAGTGATTTTTACCTCAATTTAGATTTCGTAGTAATGGTTGTACCATAAAAAATCGATAGCTTGAAGTGTCTATCTTTCAAGACTCTCGGCTTCTCACGATATCACTTTTGTTATACACTGATTATTAGATAGTATAAGTTCACAATTCAAATGCATAAGCATAAGCCCCTACGTGATCATCTAGAGTTTAGACAACAGTTGACACATCCGCCTCTAAGAGGCATCCCGACCGTAGTAGGCCGACTAAGGCTTTTTAACTCTAAGGGAACAAGTTTGCAATTCCAACGCTGGTTACACGGTTGAGGCAATAGTGAGTTGTTATTTGGAAGATACTAAAGTAACCATATTTGTTGACATAATCTTCATCAAAGCTCTTATTGGGTACTTCTAAGCTTTACTCTTGAGTAATCATAACAATCTTTACTATATTTACGAAGATACTTCTGACAAAAAATTAGCACTTGGCCTGAAGCTAAAACACAGTGGTTAACACTCTCTTTCCACATTTTCTAATATTTCTGTTGAGCTTAATGAGCCAAATGTTGTATAATGGTGTAACTCACCTTATCAGCATTCCTTGTCCCCTGCTTACTTGAGTCTGATGCATGATCATCAGATAAACCAGACTTCCTGGATTTTATGGCATGGAGATGAGCACGAGAAGGAGCAGCATTACGGGACGCCACAGATACTGCCAAATTACCAAGAGATCCCCACCGCTCTTCAGCAACCTGCAAAATAAGCCATGGCCTGGAATCACAATACTTGGGATCGCAAGGAATTATATAGACAAAAAATATCAAGCACACTCTACTTCTTCGAGTTTTTTTCCTTCACGTTCTGCTTGCTCCTTTGCTCGCTTCAAAGCCTTCAACCTCCAACTGGCACCGCCATCTCCTACTAAGGAAGAAGATAAGAGTTGGCTTCCACCACTTCTAATCCGACCCCCATCTTCTGGATAACCAGTGCCATCATCCTTAAGATATGGGTTTAACTCTCTGGAGTTTCCTACCTTCAACTAATACAAAAAGCAACCATATCAAAGACCCCAATTAATACAAACATAGCATACATAGAATTAAAGAAAAGGGGATAGAAAGAATAGATATCTCGAAGAGAAATGCACCCAATGAGAGTCAACGAGAAAAATGAGGTTAATGGGGAATAAAATTGAATCGAACAGGCCACTATTACAAAGGTGAGATGTTGATCCTTCTAGAGAGAATACATGTTAATGAGGGAGCAACAACAGGAAAAACTTACTATAATACTTCAATTGTTTGAACCAAAAGGAGAAAAATTAAAGGAACTTAATGCCATCCTTGGAAGAGGCAAGAGCAAGACTGATATGTCAGTCCCGGTTGAGGGAGGATGATGCCAGGAACCATGTTAATCTCAATTAAAAAATCTAATCATTTCCATAACGATGGCCATACTAAAGACTAGCATAATCAAGATACATATACATGAGGTCAAATCAAATGGCGATAAACAAAAAGAAAATGCTTTCATGAACTTGCTGTTGTGGAACTCGTCTAAGTAAAGAAAGCAAATCCATTGAAAACCTTGATGAAGGAAATAATA
Source organism: Drosera spatulata (assembly GCA_035668315.1). Lineage (NCBI taxonomy): Eukaryota > Viridiplantae > Streptophyta > Magnoliopsida > Caryophyllales > Droseraceae > Drosera > Drosera spatulata. Next base: position 19,321 of record JAOVYX010012823.1, read on the forward strand.
ATTTCTCAATCTATAAGCCAATAGTTTCTGAGTTTTTTTGTATGATTAAAAAAATAATAATCTTACATAAAAACACACAGCATAGTCTTCTAATTGTTAATTCTCAGAAACAAGTATTACATAGCTACGAAGAACATAAACAAGTCACATGTTTGGACCCAATAAATATAATTATAAACAATCAAAAGCTTACCTCCTCTTTTGGAGGGTCCACACTCTTTTCCCCAGGACTTTGAGAAGCATTATTATCAACTTTATATGCATGTCTGGTCATCCAATCTAAGCCCATTTCACGTCTAATAATATTTACTTCATCTACATTGAAGATGTTCACACCGTCATTGGCAATATTAACAATAGAAACAAAGACACGATGCTCAACAGTAGTAGATGTTAATTCATCATCTTAACATATGACAATAACAATAAAAATAAAACTGGAAGATACTTTCAAATAGAGGTAACTTGTGTAAGCTAAAAACACCAAAAAGTTCCTACCTCCAATTCTACATTGTTCTTCACTTTCCGAGTTGTCTTTAGATGAATTGTTCGATCTCCCCGGTTTCTTCTTTGACATGACACCCGATTTATCCTTTGAATTTTCTTCACGTTTTCTCCTCTTCTCTTTCCTCCTTCCCTTACCCTTCCTCTGACCCCCATCTGAACTTTCTTCATCGCCGCTGTCAGAGAAGGATGATGATAAAGACTCATCTGAAGCATACGGCTTCTTCTTTCTCGGTCCTTTCTTTATTTTCTCGAGCCCTTCATCTTCGGAGCTATCATATCCAAAACTATACTTCCTTCTTCTTTCCTTTTTCTTCTTTGATCTTGATTTTCGCCTCTTGCTTCTTGAATCATCCAATTCGTGCTCTTTTTCCTGAAAATGTAAATATCACACACATAACAATCTCAAACTAGCATCTGTTCCTGTAGTCTATCAAAACATTAGATTGAGCTTTGTGCATGACCACATTAACTTATAAGCTTTTATTTCAAGAATAATGCGATGTCAATTTGAGAGTCGAGTCACTTCAAGCTTCAATAAGCATAGAGTATGGACCATATAAAGGAACGGTCAGCTCAAATAATTTGCACAATCATGATAACAAGCTAATGCCTGAATACTTTGATCAAACGGAATTCCACATATAAAACAACTCCTTATCGTGTTTGGACCCTAAGAGGGGAAAATACCATGACCATCCCACTAAGCAATGTAACAACACATACCAAGGCAAACCCAATTTCCCATTTTAATATCTTATACTTGCAATAAGAGTTTTAAAACAACCTTTAAGCGCTCAGCCTAAGCCCTAGGCAACTGAATACAATGGGGTTTCTGAAGCTTTGGCCTTTGCGCTTTTCTTTTAATTCTTTATACCTAAAGCTGTAAACCTAAATCTCTTCCCTAAGGATTGTGCAAAGCCATATTGGCATCGGTGAGCTTACTCCCTTCAACAACATCCCACGGAATGTGATACAAATCTATAACCCTAATCACAATACACGGGACAACAATATCACCACCCAATTCATAAAGCACACAAGTTGAACATTCAAAGCGCCTTCACTCATCAGAGCTTCACACAAAACCCAACAGCGTCACATTTTACCTCCAAAACTTGATCACGAGGCACGATTTTGACACCGGCGAGCATGTCCTTTATCTCAACTAAAAAACAACACAGCACAAAAATTATCTCCTCTCAAGTTCCAGCCAAACTTCTTTACCTGCGGCGACGACCAACAAAATCATCATCAGAACCACAAGGTTAGTCAAATACGAACAAAATCGAGTGATGAAAGTATCACACGATTGAGTAGTCACCTGTCAATAATAATCGAGATTGATATAAATATTGTGACCTAGAATGAGCAACGGAGAGGAAACCAAAAGGAATTAGGGGGCGGAGGAAGACGGCGATGGTGGAGCGGCGGTCGGCGGCGTAAAATTTGGAGCCGGTGTAACTCTGATGGGAATTTGGAGCCGGCGAATTCTGGTCTTGTTTTGTTTAAGCTAATAAAGTTCAAATGTCCAATTGGTATTAGGGTTGATCATAATATATAATCTTAAATCGAAGTTTGAAGTCTGAATCTCTCTTTTCTGTCTTGTAATGATAGCAATTAGCAATTGTTCCATGTTTAAGCTTGTTTTGTACTACTCTGATCGTCTTGTATTTATTAAAACGTTTTGATTCGATATTATAATTTATATGAATGTTAAATTTCTATGGATTTTAATAAATAAAGAATTTTTTTTTGTGATGGTTGTGTTTACTATAAATGGGATATATTGTAACAGATGATATAGATGTGATATTTTTTTTATGTTAAAAGGTTATCAAGAGGAAAGGTTACAATTTTTTTTAAACTGATCAATTAGAAAAACACATGACAGATTGGAATGACGTCGTCGTATTCATGTAGCCGATCCCACTTGATGGAATAAAGACTTAATTTGTTATTATTTGTTGATCAATTAGAAAAACGTTGTGATTAATATGGGACGTAGAGAGAATTATGATTTTGGCTTTTCTCTTTTCGTTTCAATGAACGAAAACAAATTTTTTTATTTTTTATTTTTTCTTTTTAAAAGGATGAAAAGAAAGTAAAAGCAAAAAATCCAAAAAATTAATTTCCCATTTTTGCTCCTTATTTTATCTTAGTACTATAATATTTCTTCCGTTCCAAATAAATTGTGAGAAGTTGATTTGGCACGAAATGAAAAAAAACTCTTTTTGATAATTTTTTCTATATTGTCCTTATGAGTAAGTTTGGTTTGTGAGGGGGTTGAGAGAGGGAAAAAAAAACTTAAAGTAGAATTGTAATTGGCATAAAATGGGGATATTTAAAACTTTTCACCTAACAAAAATTGTTAAATATGAAAACGTTATAATGTCTGTGGGACGGCCAAATTTGGTATTGTGTCACAATTTATGTGGGACGAAAGGAGTATTGAAGATTATCTTTATTAAAAATTATTTTTTAGAATGATTTTGATTTTCGTTATTGATTTTTTTAACAATTCTGTTATGACTTTATCTTTCATAATTTTGAACAACAATACCAAACAACTATTTATGTTTTGCTTTCTATGTCTATTTCATCCGTTTAAAAAATCAAAATCAATATCAAAATGTTTAATCAATTAATGAAACGAAAAAAAAAAAAAAAAAACAATCATATCAAACATCTAATTCAAGTCGGGTCATAAACGATTCATTGAGAATTCCTATACAACGATATCAAACATCTAAATTCAAGTGGTCATATTTAGTATTGTTGTTATTTTTTATTTATGTTTTTGTTTTACTACCTGATAAAACAGAATTGCTTGGGATATTGATTTATTTTTCTTAAACAGATGAAACGAAAGCAGAAATAAAAAATCATAAAAGATGGTTTTCATTTTTTGTTACTTGTTTGAGTCTGAGTATTATATTTGAGATTTCGTTTATTAAAAAATAGAAAAGGGAGTGTGTGTTATGATATAACTGTGTCTAATGAAATATGAATGGTTGAGATTAAACGATGAAAAATGAATGATTCAGATTATATGGTGAACAATAAATGATTCAGATTAAAAAATAACATTCTAATATCGACCCTTGATTTATATTGTTTTAATCTTAATCGTCCATTTGTTATTACATACCTATCCCATGACACACTCCCTAAACTCAAAAACATTTTATTTTATGAAGTGCTCTCACTTTCGTCATTGATTTTCTGCTACGATTTTGATTTTAACAACAATGAATGAGAATATCAAACAATCTCAAACGTTGAACAATAACATTTTCGATCACTATTTTATCATCGAATTGATAAAAATCCAACACCAGTTATCCATCAAATGTAAATCCTCAATTAGTTATTGAGAGAATTATCATTTGTTCATTTTTTTTCAATTTTATTTATCAATTATTAATCAGTCATAGTAAAGATTTTTTTTCTATCAATTAGTTCACAATCATAATTAATATACTAGTCTTATCTAATCTTATCTAGTCGTATGATTCAAAATCAATTTATAAGATTTTTAATCCTAACTATTCTAATCACAAAAAACGATATAACTACAGACAACATCCTCAGAAACCCTAGCCAACAGTATTTCCGTCCTCGGAACCTACAATACGTCGTCGGGATCGATCATACGTCGTCGGAACAGACAGTTTGCCCGGTGTCTGAGTGAACAGTGCGTCATCGGAATGGACAGTACGTTGTCGAAATGAACAGTACGTTGTCGGAGTGGATAATACGTTGTTGAATGTACCGATCTCGTCGTCGACCTTGATCCTCTCCTACGGGAACTTTCCGAGGATCTTGTCCTTCACCGACTTCGAGCAATAGATCGTGAACATCATCCCCGATCTTCTTCGTACTTCCCTTCTGTGCAGCGGCTGCAGCCCCTTTACTCATCTTCGATAGTCTTGTAATAATGATGATCACGTGAAGGGAGTGAGATCGACGGTGAAAATTGAAAAAAGATGAGTAAAGAGATGTGCATTTATTGGTGGAGATCGGAGATGTGTGGTGATAATGATGGAAAGAAAACGGAACGACCGACAAACGAAGAAATTAGGAAAGAAAAAGGGGTCAATCGATTGTTTTTAGGGTTGGGTGAGAAAACTAAGTAATTAAAAAGCAATTGAAAAGAATTAGATTTAATATGATTAAATAAAATCAAGAATATTCAAAATGATTAAGGAAATTGATAAATATAAGGCATAATTTTATTTATTCAAGGTTATTTGTGACAGTCAGACATTTTGGTCCAAAAAATTAATGTGAGAGGAGTGTCTTGGATATATCAAAATTTATCTTAAAGATAATATTGTCCTGATTGATTGATAATTGATAAAATAAAATATGATCAAATAATAAATAAATCAAAAAAAATTGAATAATTGATAATTAACACTTAGTTATTTCCATCACTGTTTTACCGAAATGTAAATCCCCCATTTATTATCCTAGACTAGTTGGGGAATTTTACTATCCATAAAATTTCACGAGAAAGACAAAAGGAGAACAAAAAGAAAGAAATTAGCCCACCTGACACCTGTGATATGTTGCAGACATTCCAGCAGAGACCGCCATCAATTCTTCACCTCCTCTTTTTCCCCTTCTCTGCATTCCCACACTCCACCAGTACACACAACAAACCTCACTCCAAAACCCATTTCCAGCAGCCAAAGCAAATACCCACAAGAAAAGTGTGAGAGAACAAGAGAGTGTAGAACAGTACTGTAATGGTGATGACCAGATCAAAGAGGAAGGTAACCCAGAGGGCTGAGGAAGACGAGAAGCGATTCAAGGCCGAGATCAATCAGCAGCACCAACAGCACCAACAGCACCGGATCTTTCATCTAAGGGTACCCTTTTGAAATTTCTCTCTGTATCCCACGTATTGTCGGATTTGTTTCATGTGGAGATCGTAACCCTTGAGGGTTTTGGTTCTATGGTTATTTGGGCACGTGGGTACTTGGGTTTGGGTTTGGAATGGTGATGGTGATGGTGATGGTGAGTGAAAGTTCATGATAACTAGAAGTCCAAACTACTGTTATAGTGCAAATACCCACCCGCACTCAAACACCCCCTTTTTTGAGCCATTGGAGACATCAGGGTGACTCCGAATCCTTAGCAGGAGTACGATTGTACGGCGGAGATGGGCTACATTCTGAGGGAGAGTGATTTGGGGCCATAGATCGTGCCAAGGGCAGTGAGAATGGTGTGGATGAGGTGGTGAGGGAGATGAAGGGGTTGGAGACGTGAGAGGGAGTGGTTAATGTGGAGAATATGGTTGATTAGGGTGCTCGATAAAGGGATGCTTAGGTGGTTGATGTGGATGGACGAGGGATGCGGTTGATTTTGGCTTGATTGTGAGTGATCTGAGGGGTGACATGGTCGAGTGAGTGGGCTGTGTGAACTGATGTAGGACATGGAGTTGTAACATTATGCTATGATTTTTGTGGCGCATTCACTTTACTTGATTGGTCATTTTTCTAGCTCTGTAAATGTTTGAGTTAGGCAAGAAGAGAACTACTGCTACTGATTATTATGAATGTAATATGTATGAGTGCATTTATCGCTGAAACTGTTAAGAGGGGGAAGAGGATGTCATTCATTTTTAGCGATGCTGATGGTTTAATGTCCTTATTTGGTGTCATGTGCATTGAGTTTCGATTTGATTATGATTGTGTACAATGAGGACGGTGTTCAATGACCTAACCTACTTGCATAGATGCTCACCTTGGTATAAATTGATGAGTGCTGTTATTCTTCATACTCGTGATCTCACTCGTGGTTCTTTGGCTTAATGTGATGATTTTCCTGAGTGGGGAATTCCTTGGTTGTCTTTTATGCTTGGAGGATCTGCATTGTGAAGCTGGGGTCATTCTTGCGAGTTGGGTCATCAATTTTTTCCCCCCTACTCTATGCTCAGGTTTTACTGGCTCAAGTTTGGAACTTGTAGTAGTCAAGTATGTTAAGAACAAAATATTTCTGACCTCGCACTTGCCTTTGCAAATTTTCCTGTCGTTCTCTTTCTATTTGGAGCCAGATGCTAGGGGCATTATCCGTTTCACTGAATCACTGCTAACAAGGTGACTCTGGTAATAAGTTCAAAAAAGGTGACTCTGATAATTGACACACCTTCAGAATAGGGTCCTGATCACATTACAAGGACTTTAGACACACTTTATGGTTTTGCTTTTCCCATTCTTGTATTTGTATAAGTTCTTCTTTGTTCACTAACCCAAAAAAAAAAAAAAAAGTTCTTTGTTGCCATGTCAATGCCTTAGCAATCACTTGGTTTTTATGTCAAGCATCTTTGTTTTGCCATGATTCATTGATATGAGTTGATCTGTTTGGGTTCATGGTGGTGTGTTCTCGTTTATGATATATTGGTAAATTTCACGATATGTTAAAGCATTTGAAGTGGAAAATGATGATTTCTTTGTGCCCAACAGATCCTGTCTCCGGTCGTCTTCATCATCTTACTTGTTGGGAGTCTGCATTTGTACTGACTGCAATCCACTTGATAGTAAACGTTTGAGGATTCGTGGTCATGGAGATAAAACATACTAGGATGGATGATCATGTTGCTAAGAGCGATTGTACTTCGCAACAAGATAATGCAGATAGCGCTGCTGGAGCAGTCTGTGAGGAAGGGGATCCTGCTAATAAGAATACAGACAGCATCGGCAAGAGTTCAAGACAAGCTGAAACTGGTAATGTACTATTGTTGGAAGTGATTGATCCTGGGACAGAGTCGTCAAGCAAGAGTGAAATCTGCTCAGAGATCGGACATCCACCTAGCAGGAAAAGGAAAGAGCCGGGGCATCCAGGAGCTGAAGCAAGTCGGACGGATAATGCTGAAGTAGGAAGCTCCAAGATCAATGAAGAGTCTTCCTCTTCTAATTCATCTCATCTCATTCTTTCCGAGCCATCTCAGAACAAAGGTGATGAACTGATGCAAGTGGAAGGCAAGCATTGCAAGAAGATCAGAGTCCTCATGTCTTTCAATTTGACTTGAATGAGGATCTTGTCGCCGATGATGATCCAATACTGTCTCAGCAACCAAACTCAGGATCCGTTTCTGTATACGGACCAATAGCAGTGGTGGCTAAAATCGGTGTTCCTATTGGATTGCCCAGGACACCATTACAGTTTGATGGTGTGCTAGGATGGAAAAGACATGCCACAACCAGTGCATTCAGGCCTTCTGAAATCAGACAGACTATCCAGAATCTCGGGCAATCCCTCAGTTGTCGAGAGATTGACCTCAACATCGCCATTGGAGCAGATAATTTAGCTACGGAACCAACCTGTCTTCCTACAACTTCAGATAATTTTATTCAAGTCGTGCTTTTATTCAGGTGAAACCTCTGCAACCAACAATGGATCCAGCGGGCACTCAGAAGCTTCCCCAACCATTTCACTTGGTGCCTGCTCCCCAGCTTGGTTCATTGACAATGCCGCCCGGAGGAGTTAATAAATGTGGGAATCTGAATGGGAAAACACCAACTGAAGCAACTGATAAACCACTTTCAAAGACTGCTTATGATATCCCATCGAGCGCTAAGCAGGTTTATTCTTCTCGTAAGATTGAATCACCCAGGCATCACTTGAAAGATCCTCAAACAGGAGGGCTTTTTACGCTGAAGGTTGAGAATCAGCCTAAACAGGTCAGATTTTGATGTCGATGACAGTTCAATTTGACCCTTTGATGTTTAGGATGGAAATGTTGTATTTGGTACTGCATCTCTGCCAAAGATTGTGAGTCCTCGACGTCCCATGTATATATTTATCACCTATTACTTCTTGCAACTTGATTTTGATGTTATTGAGTCAACCATTCCTTTACTCATAGCTTAAATTCTCTTTATTTTTGTATGATTGATAGTGATTGCCTTTGGAGAACCACAAGAAAATCCACAAACAAGTTTTTCTTTTGGAGACAACCTTTTAGTTTGACATCTATCTCCATCCATTTATCCCAAATTAAATCAATGGAAAACGGTGACTAGGCATGGATTTGGTTGTTTGGGGTACTTGGGGTCATGATCATCATTGTTCCATGTAACTGTTATCGTTCCGTTCGAGGGTGGCATTTTTCGGGGTTGCTGTTTGTTTCCCTAGTAGGTACATGTGTGTCGAGTTCTGATTTGATTATGATTGTTTGCAATGAGGGTGTTCAGTGATCTAAGTTACATGAATAGATGCTTATTGACTTATATGCTTCAAAAAGCTGATAGCTGCTGATATTCTTCATTCTCGTGTATCGTGATCTCATTCGTAGTTCTTAGGTTTGAACTGATTATTTTCCTGACTCAGGAATTTTGAACTGTCATTTATTTGCTTGGAGGATCTGCATAGTGAACCCTGCGACGGTCTTGAGTCATCATTTTCTTTTCTTTCTACTCTATTCACAGGCTCTGGTGGTTCATCTTTGCTTGGAACATTTAGTGGTCAAGTATTTTTAGTACAAAATACTTTGTACGTCACAGTTGCCTTTGCAAATATTCTTGTTGTTCTTTTTCTACTCAGGGACCTAAAAGGGTCTTGATCACATTACAAGGCCTTTATACGTAAACTGCATGCTATCGCTTTTTGCCAGTGCCCATGTATTGGTAGAAGTTCTTCCTTGCTGCCATCTTAATGACTTTGCTATCATTTGGTTTTTGTATGGAATCTTTGTTTTATCACAATTCATCATCTCTGAGACGGGTTTTATTCAGGTGAAAACTCCGATACCAACAATGGAACAAGAGGGCGTTCAGAAGCTTCCTCAACCTTCTTACATGATGCCTGCGCAACATCTTGCTTCGTCAACAATGCCCAAAGGAGTTGATAAATGCAGAAATCAGAATGAGAGAACACCAGAAACAAAGGATACACCACTGCTGAAGATTCATCATGATATCCCGGTCAGAGCTGAGCAAGTTCTCGGTCAAAAGATGCTCATGCTGGAGGTTTTTTTTACCCAGAAGGTCGATAATCAGCCTAAGCAGGTCAGATTTTCATGTGGTTGACTATTCAGTGTGACTCTTTGATGCTTAGGTTGAAAACCAAATTTTTGGGTACTAATCTTTGTCAAATAGTATGAGCCCTCAGACTTTGATTTGATGTATGCGTCTCCCATTATGTGTTGCAGCTTGGTCTAGATGTTATTTGACTCAACCATTTTTCATTTTCATATCTTTGATCTTTCATTTTTCATGATTCATGGTGATTGCTTTAAAGTTTAAACCACTACGTAGAAAATATCCCTACAAGATTTTCTTTTGTCGACAATCTTTTAGTTTGACATCTATCTCCATCCATTTTTCCCCTCGATTCTGTCCTTGATTTTGCTTGCTTCAACTGTTATCCAATTCGTCCTAAAGAAGATAGTAATGTTCGTGGTTGGTCAGGTATCTCCTCCTCGTGCTCAATATGTTAGGAGAGTTCCTTGCCGCCGTAGTAGCTCGGTATCAACGCATGATATTTCCATTGATGAAGCTGTTGATGCTGATCCCAAGTCAAGGGGAGTAACTGATGGGCAAATGTCTCAATCCACGGCTGCAGAATCAAAAAAATCTGCTCTGGACGTGCCTATTGAAGCTAAAATATCGCCGGTGACTCAGGAGATCACCATTGGTGAAAATGATGATCTTGACTCCAAGTCAAGATTAGGAATTGATGTGCAAATGTCTCAATCCATGGCTGCAGAATCAACAATATCTGCTTCGGATGTGCCTCTTCATGGTGAAGTGGTGGTGCAAGCGCTCAGGGTGACCGAAGCTTCAATCAACTTTCCAGAGAAACAAGAAAAGACATTAGCTCTTGCAGGACAAGGAGGAGACTTGAAGAGGACAAGAAGCCTGAATCTGACGGAGATGGCTGCTGATTGTGGTGATTGCGATGATGATGCTAAGGAGGTGGCTCCAAATCTTTGGTCACGCTCTACAAAGTCAAGCCAGAGTTGGCAACCATCCTTGAGGAAATACTCGAGAAATATGGGGACATCGCCGCCAATTGTGTCAAACGCTCCAATATATCTCGTTCTTGCTTGCTTGAAAATGTCTGTGACATTGTGCTGAAACTCAAAGAGGGACAGCTCATGCACCTTTCACTGTCTGACGTCGATGGCATGCTGGAGCTTCTTGATGATATAGAGGCTTACAACGTGGTAGTTGGTTGGCTGCACCAAAGGCTAGATGAGATCAAAAAGGCAGTGCAACTCCTTGGAGGATATCCGGAGGTCAAGAAAGCTGAGGAAGCTAGCCGTCTAGTGATTGACAACAAGGAGAAAGAAATAGTTGAGCTTTTGAAAAGGTTGAAAGCTACCAAAGATGAGCTGGAGATGGCAAGGCTTGAGAACAAGGCCTTCCTGAGTACAATCTCGGACACGAGGATAACAGTTCTGCGGTTTCATAGTAAGTCTTTGATTACCGATTTGCTTTAGACCAGAGTTCTCTCCTTCTCCAAGTGCGACCTGCCATGAATGTTTTTAGATCAGCAAGCATTCTTACAACCAAGCTAGAATTTGTATTAATGTTATTTAAGTATTAAACTGTAGAACTGTTAGGTTCAAGGATTTCATCCTTTAAGGCCAAGGTTGCCTCGAGCACACCTTTTGCTTGAAGGCCAAGGATGATTAGGCGATACTAATATTTGATCTAACTCGGATTTTAAAACGCTGTTAAACTGCGCTTTGGTGCAGAAGTTTCTTTTCCGATGCTGTGATGATGTATATGTTCTATTTAAGTTACCCCCAGGTGTTTGCCTTTCACTTAACCATTGCAAAGTTCAGGTATGTTATTGTGGATTCTTCAAGTAAAAGTTGCGGAAGCTGTTTTAAATCATTCAGTTGTCCTACATAATATAAGTACCACAAATCCAGCATGCATTCCGCTACAGCATACACATTAGCAGAGATAGTATTAAATTTAGCATGTGTTGGATATTGTGGAGTCTTACAATGGGTTAACTGGTCCTAGGCTCGTAATGTGTATATACAGAAGTGATAATACTGAAGTAATTATACTTGAGCAATAACCTGGTAGTAAATTTTGTTAAGCAACAACCAATGGGTTGAAGCTAATTCCTAGATCGAGTTCCTTTGCATAGACTTGGAAATGCATCTTTCGGGAGAAAATAAAACTATGATCAAGATTCAAATCAATTTACAGGCTAAGTCAATTGGCACCAAAACTTTGAACATCAACACAAAATGCTCATAAATGAACTGTATGATAAATAAATAAACGAATAGAGATCCGTTCTGATGCATAATCCAAGCGAACATGTTACGTTTCCTCAGTTCTTGAACTTCGCTATTCACCAGCAGTATCTCAAGCCGTAGGCCTAGCCTGAAAACGAGCAAAAATTCCTTCCGTTAACCCATGAATTGTGTTCAAAATATCAATCGGATACCACAGAATTCTGTGCTATCTTTAGAATGGAGCTGTCACAATGGCGTAACTCTGAGAGCCATGGCAAGTGTAAGGATACGCTGGCAATGTTGGAGCCAGTAAAATTTCCAGTCCCTCCTTCGCCTGCTTCGCCATAGACCTTCATACCTTGGAAGCACTGGTGAAAGTCTCTAACGCTAAATGCAATATTACGGCATACCAGTGGAAAAGTAACTCATGATGCACCTGCTTTTTCCTGGGTTTCTTCTCCTTCACAGCCAAGTCATGCTTTGCCTCCTCTTCTCGAATGAGCTCTTCTTGATTCTTCAAAGCAATAGCTTCTTTGAAAGCGACTTCGATTTTATTTCTGGAAATGCAAGACATATGAGACAGATTATTTCTTCGAAATAGCAGGAAACTTTAATCGTTGAATGCTAAACAATATTGCATAAATTAGCCAAGATCCCTCGCCACAGTAAAGTGGAAGGAGGAAGTTTAAAAATGCACTGGATGTTTCCATTGCCCAAACCTGAAAATATAAGCAAGTACAAAATATTCAACAGTTCTTCGACCAATCACAGTCAGCTGCACCTCGTAGCGCTGCATTGACTCCTTGTCATTTCCATCTTCCTACGGAAATAAAAATAGGCCGAAAAACTTCATACATTGTAACTAGAAAATAAAACATGGAAACAAGATGAAATCAAATAACTATCCGAAAAAATTCCAAAACCCGAATAGCAATGTTCTTTACTAATGCAAGCAGCTATTTAACTGGCTGAAAACCAATTGTATGATTTTACACCAGAATGGAATTTGAATCCAAACTAAAGCATCTATTTAGGATAAAGTGAAATTTCAAATGAACTTTCATTGCAAAACCATTAATTGACAGTCTTTCTTCAAAATGAGTATGACTTCACTAATTTTATGGTCACCTTGGTACGGCTCAGCGTATCATTTACATCCCTTGGAGAAATTCCCTCCAATGCAGCCTGCTCAAGAACTGCCACTATGTCGTCCGCCAAAACAAGCGTCTTCTCATCCGCCGTGACCATGGGAGCAGGTGCAACTGCATCATCTAGTAATTTTCCTTTGCATTTTCCTTGAAGTGCCTTAAGACCATTGTACAAGGTCTCCATAACTAATGTAGTCGTGACTTCTTTCTCATGGTAAAAAAGCTTCAACATTTCTTTGAGCACCATGTCTAATGTCTCCTTGGACAGGCGGCGTCTGGAATTCTTATCAATTCCTGACCAGAATTCGCAAAATCTGCAAACATTAATGACAAACCATTACACTGTTTTG
>JAOVYX010012834.1:0-32531 GCA_035668315.1 Drosera spatulata
GACTATCATATATGGTGAACTTGGTGCCCAAAAAGTTTGACCTGAAACATCAAAAGCCTCTATCAGAGGTCTAAGTCAATGTAATTTCTAATATTATAGCATAGGTAACATGGTAGGAACTTGCCTCAGTTTTCCAACGTAGGCATTGCTAGATCTTGAGAAGTCATCAGCAACCAAAGATATAACAAAGTCTGTGCTTGTTGCTCTTCTAGTCTTTTTGGCAGCCAATAGCAATTTATCATTCTCATCCTCCGCTGGAAAGTGAAGAAGTTTCTCAGTAAGAAGAATCCCAGAGAGAACATTCAAGCGCAAGACAATTCAGTGGACTTAGAAGAATATGGTGCTGGAAATGTCATGTCGATTCCTAAGATAATTATACAGGATTACTTGATACTGGAGGAATCTTTCACTTAGCACATTTGTTCTGTACTGGAACTCACTCAAGCATATATTCTTACTTGGTGATATTCTTGACATCATGCTTATGCTAGAAACTATCTCTAAACCTATTTGACAAATAAAATATGACCTAATGCAACTAATCACATGGATCTTAAGCAGACTGCTGAGCGACACGAAGAAGCAGAATCTAGAAGCAGAAAAGACCAAATAACTTAACTTTTGGTTGCAATATAAGCCAAAACAAGAACTACAAATAGTGCTTGAGCCTTGAGGTATTACGCACGAAAACAATAAATGACTTACAAGGGGTCAGCCCAAAGAACAAGCGAAATGTTGAAGTTGCCCTATCCCTTTTGATGAAGCACTGAATTGGAGACTCACGTGGACCGGGCTGTAATGACGATGTTCAGAAAGCAATTAAGGATATGACATTGCAAAACTAGCACAAACATTTAGTACCAGGAAAATAGCAAACAGCAATCACCTGCTTCAACGAGATAGGAAACGTCAATCTTCCACATTGCTCGGGTGTTTGGACAATTTCTTTAGTGACTTCTCTCCATGACTTGCAAACAGCAGCACAAAAGACCACCACTGTCCTTGCAGGCCAAGAAGTTTCACTTGCTTCTATCCTCCGAATAATATCCAAAAGCATCTCAGGGGGTAAGTCCGCCCATTTCCCTTGCTCAAGGGCACATAACGGCCCTTGATCAGGTGCAATATGAGACCTCCCACGGCTACGCCACCTTCTCCCTTCAAACCGTCTCCTTGAAATGTTACCAATCCCATCTTTGAGCTCCATCAATTCACGCACAATGCCTTTGAAGGACATCTTGATTTCGCATAACCACCAGACCCTGAAAGCCTTTCCACAATCAGTAACATGACAACTTAGGAACCTATGCAATTTCACGCTTTCACAAACATACAAAATACCGAATAATCCATTCAAACACGCATTATGAGTAGAAGAATTCGACTGTAAACAAAAGAACACAAGTTCAATCGTGGAACAACACAGTAAAGCCAATAATCTGAATGCTAACGAATTTCCCATATGGAAATGCAACTTTGAAACAAGAAAGCGTGTCCTTTAGTCGAATATTTCTGCACCTTTTTCAAGATAAACCTCAATTACACCCGACAGATGTCAATCATCCTCTCCGAAAGCACCCGAAAATCGAAATCAATCCTACAATGTAATATTATCGATTCCTTCATACACCAAGCAACCATTTGATCCACCAATCAAACATAAGCACCCTCACAACAATTGCAACAAAAAACCCCCAAGAATTTATCAACAAAATCTCCAGAACATAAATTATCCATCTCATTTCCTTATCTCATCTCAATTACAACCAAAAATCTGAACTTTTTCAGCACCCATCAATCCTCCTCAACCTTATCCTCGCCCAAAACTTCATATCACAAACCAGATCCCAAAATCCATGACCTAAAATGCCACCAATTGCACACCCAAAAATCCAAAAAAAGAGAGAGAAAAAAAAAAAAGAACAATCAAATCAGATCCAATTCAGAATCCAGCTCCATCAAACACCACCACACACAAATCCAACACCACACACTAAATATCCAATCTTCGAATCAGATCCAATACCGTCAAATCCGAGGCAAAACGCTCCAAATCCAACGGATGCAGCAGCTCCACCACCTCACCTCAGCTCAGGCCCAAAATGTCGCCAAAACAGAAAGAGAAGAATCAAACCCACAGATTCGAACAATTCACAGACCAGATCGAACAAATCCGACCAATTCCGACAAATCTCCGATTAATCTGATAATCAACACGAACGTTCTTTTCTCCCTCCCTCTCTCTCTTCTTCTACGACATCAAAAAAAACCCGCCGCCGTCGTCGACGCCTTCGCCGCCAACGTCGACGCCGACGGGGAATGGAGCTGAGATGCGGTGTAGGAATCCGAACCCACGAAGATTGGTTTTTTCTTTTGCGGATATTGAATGAGAGAAAAAACACAGGGGGGGAAATGATTTTTTATTCTGGTTTTTTTTGGAGAGGGATTCGGTGCGGGTGGCCGTGTGGATAAGGTGACGTGGCATATGCTGGAACCAGTGGTTGGAATTGTGAGCATGCATTGCTGTGCTTGATGATGATGATCTGACGGTTGGATCGATTCGTTGGCCTGGCTTGTTCCTTTCTCTGGAAGGATGCTACTCACCCCGTATCTTATTTCTCTTTATTGACAAGAGATGTTTGACAAGAGATGTAAGAGATGTTAATAACAATTTTATTTTGTTTTGGATGGTTTAGTTTTTTATTTTTGTTTTGTCGATGACAGAGTTGGTGATGGGTAGTGACATTTTTATTTATTTTTCGTTTAAACGTTGATTTTAGATGGATTCGGAAAGGATTAACAGATAGTAAAAACGGTAATGATGTAATCATAGTTTCATTCCTATACTTTGTTGATTGTTACAGTAATTATGTTGGTCAATGGATTAGTGAACCAATTTCTTAATAAATACTCCTTCCGTTTTATATAAAATATAACATTCTTAATCATTAAATCATTCAATACGTATTTTAAAGAGTCTTTTTTGTCGTCTTAATTACATAAGAAAATTATGTCATTAGTGTCACGTTGAAATACATAACTTAAATTATGATTAATATTTCATGATAATTTTTAAAAAATAATATTTAATCATCTCTTGATACGAATTAAATTTCGTCTCGATAGATATATTTTTCAAATTGTTATAACTAAATTGAACGAAAAAAAAAAAAAAATTTACATAATAATGTCTATAATGAAGAATAAAAAGTGGACAGTTACATTAACAACTCCAATCAGATGTTGTGTTCCCAGAGGAATCTACACTTTTTGGGGGGGTTTACGAAGCGCTTGCATTTGATCAAACGATGAGTGAATTGTACTCTTCACATGATCGAGCTTTATTTCTTCACGAGAGGCCAACACACTATGTCGTGGATCACGGGGCCTCCTTTTTCACTGTGCAATTTTTTATTTTATTTTTATGACGAGGGTGTTCGAGTCAGTTCGCGCGCGTCTCGACTAATCCCCGGACACTGACAAAGCGTCCCCCACCAGCATCGGGTAAAGTTTTGACCGAAGTCAACGGGCGTGCCCAACATGAATTTTGAGACTAGTTGGATTTGAACCCAACACCTTCAAGAAGAAGGTTGAGTCGAACACCACTACCAACCCAGGTTGGTTCAGTTGGTTCAATTGTTAATTACATCTCAATCCCAAAATTATATTCCATCTGATTCATAAACAAACTTTTTTGGTTTCAAATAAATTGTTATTACACAATTCGTGTTATCTAATTTGTTATAATAAAACGTCGTTCTTCACAAAATTATTGTGAGACATTAATGATGGATTGAGTTGTGAACTTTAATCGTAAGTCAGTTTAAGATTTTTCTGGTATCGCTAAGAATAAGAACAGAATATATCAAAGTGCGTGTCATCGTAATTTATTTGGGACAGAGAAAGTACAATATTTTTTTTCTGTTCTAATATACTTATAATCTCTCTTTTCTTAAAAAAATTAATCTAAATAAACTCAAATCAATCATGTTTTGGTAAAATACGTTTTATTATTTTCTCTCTCAACTGTTACAGTAATGCTATTATCTCTAAAAAATTATTCTTTCTTACTCAAATTCTATAAAAATTTAATAGACACATAAAATCTCGTGTTAGGTCAAATGATTGCAAATAAATAGAAATCGAGAGAGTAGTATTTATTTTATCTAGAACGTATTGTGTAACAAGTTTTGATCGTTGTTGTATGACGATTAAATGTTAGTCTATTTTAGAAAATACTGTGGAATATTTATGAAAGTAAACGCTATGTATTATAATCATGGGACCTGAATTCTCCGCAAATGGTGGCTAACAGCAAGGGTGTTGTTTTTATATGAGCGAATTATGGGATGGTTCTATTTAAAGATATAATTACGATTTGGTGGTACATAATTTTATTTATTACCAATCAATCATAAAAAATTATAAAATTCAACTTTATCCTTTCTATCAAAAAAGGAAACATATTATTTCAAAATAGATTACAATCATCAACTTAAAACCAAAATCCTAAACCTAGCCGTAAAACAAACACCGTCATCGTCATAACCAAGCTGCTGCCCAGGTTACACAATATGAGCCAGAAACAGTGCCCACTCGAATGGAAAACAGTGCCCCTTCAAACGAAAACAATGCCTCTACGACAGAAGTCCAAAGTATTGCAACATGAGCCACACAGTGCTCCTTTGATGGAAAATGTGCGAGAAGAAAACAGTGCCTCTACGGACAAAAGCAGTGCCCATGCGGACAGTGCCACCTCCTTGGATTATCATGACCCTTGGAGAAACAATGCCACCTTACGTCGTCGCTTTGTTTCCTCTTCGTCGTCGTCATCTAAATCGATGTCGCTTCATCAATATACTCATGGCCATGATAACGAAGATTGTATTGTGGTGAAGGAAGGGAGAAGAGGGTGGTGATGAGGCTCGATACGAGAGGATGAGGGATGATGGGATCGAATAATAGTGATGTGATTCTGACGATGAGGAACGAGACTGTGATTGAGTTTGGTGGAGGAGAAGATGAATGGTGGTGAAAGTGGCTGTGGTTGACGGCGAAGAGAAGGAAGAGTGGTGGTGATTGGTTAACGGCAAAAAATAAAGATTTGGAAGAATTAGGGTGTGTTTTTATATATTCCAGGGGAGGTGGGTAAAAATAGGGGATGATGCCTATTTTTTTTATTTTTTTTTTAAAGAGAACCATTCAGTAATTTAAAAAAATGTGTACCTCCAACCCGTAGTATAAGGAAAAAAACGCTAAAAAGAAGAAAAAAGAAACTATGATTTCCATATGTATTTTTTCCCACTCTGGGATGTTGTGCTGTCAGAGGAACCAACGACAGGAGATCCAATTTCATAATCATGGGGCAAAATAAAAATAAAAATTGTCTTGTTTAAAAATATAATAGAATCTCTATAAAATAAAGGATCGGAAAGAAACATTCCAAAATTATGGGACCAAAAGAGTGAATCAATGTAAATTTCATGAACCAGAAAAGGATTCGAGTATATTTTTTTGATTTTTTTTTGTTTTTAATAAATTTTCTATATTTAAGTGACTTCTACGAATCATATCTAACGAAATATTCCTTCCATTCCCAATTGATTAAAATATTTTTCTATTTAAATCATTTTAAAATAAATAAACGTTTTCTTATTTGAAAATTTTATTCATAAATAATTATCAAAATATCTTTATTTTATATCGGATCAATTCATTTCACCATCATTTTTTTTGTCTCACTCATATCTCTTACGCACTCACAATGAAAAAAAAAAATCATTATCTATATGATTCACCTTCCATATAAATTTTCATGTCAAATCAAGATCTTATTAGCACAATCAACCTTACAAAAACTATGAACAATAAAATGAAGTTTATATTCATTAGCTTAACTTTCTCCCGGGAGTACTTTCTATCGTATCTTTTGTCGTTACTTTTTCATCGCACAGTACCTAATAAAAGTAGCCGACTTCTTCTTGACGAAAAAAGTGCCGACTTTATAGTAGTGGTGTTGGCCACTAGTCCCTTCAACTTGTGTGACGTCTCAAAGTTTCACACTACCGCATTAAATTTTGCCATAAGGTCTAATGTTCAACATTGTACTTGTAGTTCTCTTCAAAAAATAAAAAATAAAAACTTTGTACTTGTATTTATCTATTACTCACTCAATCTAAAAAAAATTACACTGATTTTCAATATTTGTTGGTTCTACTCAAATTATAACAGTATTATTAAAGATAAGTTTTTGAATCAAAATTATTCTTCTATCCCTATTATTTATTTTATATCATATCATCTTATCTTATTATCATATTGCTTTTCTCATTTTCTTTACTCATATCCCCAAAACAAATTATTTTGAGACAGAAAAGTACATGATTTTGCTATAGAAAAATTGAACCAAGGTTGCGGTTAATTAGTGAGAACAACTCCATCCATGGATTATCATTTGAGTTGTCATTTGTAATTTTTTCGACAATCCAAATGATAATCTTGAGTGAAAAAAATATAACGTTTTACATCCATGAATTATCATTTGGGTTGACATATATTTTCATCTAATATTTTAATAACTCAATAACTCTTCATCAACCATTTTAACATACATTTGAATATGTTTGGATTTGATGTATACATATGACAATATCATTCGATTGTTAAATTAAAAAAACAAAATGATATTGTCATTCTTTGGCAATTCAAATGACGATGAGATTTAGTTGCATTTTGATTTGGGTTGTCAAATTACTCCCTCTATTTCAAAAAAATACAATGACATGTATTCTGAGATCTTTTATTTTTGTTCTTTATGATGTGAAAAATATTTTTTTCAACATATGATTAGAATTCACAATTTACTTTATCATATTATTGGTTTATCATAATTTTATAAAAAATAATATGTAATCATCTTAAAAAAATTTTGAAATTTACGTGGATGCATTCTTTTTGGGTCGAGAAAGTATGAAAATGACAAGACAGATGCACTATCCGTGGAGTTGCTCCGAGGTCCCGAGGACAATCAAAAACAAAAAGGCCAGTTATTGACCACACTGTATTTTCCATCGAGACAATTATTTGATATGCATCTCGCGCGTCAACTTGTGGCATTGCTAATTAGGCTTCTTCCCTCGAATCCGTAGAGAACGGCAGGCTAATATTATTTTTATGATATTCAAATTATAATATTTTTATTTAAATTATAATATTTTTATATTTAATAATTATTTTTATATAAAAATATCTAAATATTTTTATTTTATATCATTCTATTCATCTACCGTCATTTCTGGTTTTTTTTCGTTTTTTTATCTCATACACTCACAAAGATTAATTTTTTTTTATTAATTTAATTTATATATAAATTATCGTATCGAATCAAATCGATATAATTTAAAAAAGACGAAGAGATACGCAACGCGGAATGTCAAACCAAGTAAGGTCGACGCTAAAATGCGTAGGAGAGGCCGCACAATAGCTGATCAAGCTATATGTGCTTGGGAAAAGAGTTGAAAGACTATAATGGCTCGGACAGCCATTCGAAAATATCGTAACAACCAGAAAAGCCAATATAAGTAGATTAGGGTTGCACCCTAATCTCTATGAATCGAATATAAGGGTTGCACCCTTATCATCAAATATTTTTTTTCTTAAGATCACGCTGAATATTGTTCTTCAAGGCGGAACAGAACCGACTCTTTGCATAATTTACCCGGCATCACCAAAGAAGTGAATAGTATTGTTCTCTGTCACGGACGAACTATGTGAAGAACTAAGTTATAAAGATTTTACTTGATGAATTATCTAAAGTTCTCTATATTTTTCTAGACTCCTTCACACTTCTAAAATGTTCAAGGAAGAATTGTCCACATTTTTCCAAAATGTTATAGAATGATTTTTTTATATTTTTCTAGAATATTCTTAGATGTTGTAGGATGTTCTCTAGAATGTCATAGGGAGTTTCTAAGTTTATTGTATATACTAGGAAGAGAAGTTTTAGTATAATTCTCTAGTCAACTTAGAAAAGTGTAGGAGATGGTTCTAGACAATTTAAACCATTTCATAAACTTGTATATAAAGAGGTGTTGGCTTATTTGTCAAACAATCCCATAAAATTCATAAGATCAATACAAACATTTATATTCTCCCTCTTGAGTTCTTTCGAATATCGAGGGAGAATATATACTTAAGAGGGTGAATATATAAGTATAATTCTTTAGCCAACTTAGAAAAGTGTAGGAGATGGTTCTAGACAATCTAAACCATTCCATGAACTTATATATAAAGAGGTATTGGCTCATTTGTCAAACAATCCCATAAAATCCATAAGATCCATACAAACACTTCTATTCTCCCTCTTGAGTTCTCTCATAGTTCTCATTCTTTCGTCGATTAGGTTGAGCTCAAACGAAGATGTGAGTAATTTGAGTGAGGCATGGGTTACAAAATCTAACCCCGTAACATCCTGGTTTCCACTAAACAGCAATGACCTCAGCTACACAACTTTCCATCGACAGAATATGTGTATGCGCTACCTGAACAAAAGTTACAGGTTCATTCATCCAGTCCAAGAAAAGATTAAGCTCGCGAATGTTGGAGGACTAAGAATTGCAGTAAGTAATAAGGTGTACAGTTTGCGGAGCTCGTTATAAGCTTTGCGCACTTCATAATTATAAACGATGAAAAGGTGTATACGACCAAGGAATCATTTACAAAATCCAGACATCCATAAGACGGAGGAATGATACAAGGCATGAAAGACCACATACAAACACTGTCGAATAATAAACTCGTTTGCCTAATCATCAACATTTTTATCAGCTACATAGGCAGATTAATTCTGTATCCCACATGTTACAAGCTCCGTCGCCTTACAGTTCAGCAGCGTGACAACACACTAACATTCAGCTCTCTTGGGATCAATCTTTGTGCACTTTGGGATATCTTTTGAGTCCAATTAAGAGTAGCAGCAATCCAATGTAGTCAAGCTTGTAGGCTGTTCTCACAAACGCCATCTTGAAACTATTCCATGGCGGGTACCTCGCCTCCAGCTCCACCAAATAACCTGCATCCAGCACCGCTTTCTCGTGGCTGAAAGTGTCAAACGAGTACTTCCCATGGTACCTTCCCATGCCACTCGATCCCACCCCACCGAAAGGCAACTCATCGCATAAAAACTGCAGGTTTAAGAATAGGTTGATAAAGTTCAAAAGAACTGAAGTACATTGCTGACAAAAAGGTGGGAATTAGGAGATTACATGGAGAAGAACGTCGTTGAATAGCACGCCTCCAGAAGAAGTTCCATTCAGTATGCTTCTCTTCAGTGTCTTATTGTTCGTGAAGCCATATATCACAAGTGGCTTGGGCCTCGAATTGATGAATCCAATGCTCTCCGAAATGTTATTCAACTGAAGGAATGTGAAAACAAGGCTTAGAAAGTTTATGCCCCATAGGAATATAGAATGCTTTTGGCAAGACTTACAAGTTACAATCTATGTGTTTGGTACACGAAAAATAAGCAGTTTGGTTTGTGCTTAGAACTTAGTCTAATCAGTCAGGCTCATTCAGGCAGTGTCGGCACTCTAATAATCACGGACGACGTTAGGTTGACCCATATAGAAATATCCTTAGACTAGGGTTCCTTTTGTTTTGCATTAGTAGGAACACGCAGCCACCAGCAAAGGATGCTCACTATAGACTACTAGCCAGTAGCAAGAAGTCCAAGTTTCATAGAAATCTGCACTGCAAATTTCCACAGAAATTTTCCCTCATACTACCACAATTTGAACTCTAACTACACAGATATTTGGAAAGTATGGTGGAAGTCAGTAATATTCGAAAGTGAAATTTTTTATATCATCTACCGTTATTATAGGAAGAATCGGCCCAAAAATCTCCTCCGTCATGACCTCAGCATCAAGTGGCGGATTCAGCAAGATGGTTGGCTCCAATATCCTGCAATTTCAAGCTGAAGTCAAAACCGAACATCAATATGCATGAAGTTTAATATTATTCAATAAATGAGGAGACTTTACAAAGCTTCCTCGTTGACTGAACCACCATAAACGATGGTATCTGCTACAGCGGGATCTTTGAGTAGCTTCTGCAGTCTATCCAGCTGACGCTTGCTGGCAACTCTAGAGAATTTATTCAAGCTTTCGCCGTAAAATTTCTTGATTGTCTTCTTCAACAGATCAATCTACTAGGCACATCAAATGAGTAAAAATAAAATCATGTTCCTCGCAGGACTTAATATTAGAGAAGATCGGGCATAGAGAATGGTGTACTGAACCAATGCAGAGGCGAACTTTTGTTCCACGAGCAAGTAATCTATCGCTAAACAAGCTTGACCGACAAGAGTTCCCCACTTCCCTGATGCAACTCGCTTTACTGCAACCTTTATGACAAGAAAGTAAATCAAGACACCACCTCAGGATTTACAACTCACATTGACTATTATGAAGATGCACTTTGGATAAGGATTCTAAGTCAAGTTTGGTATACCTCTACATTTGAAGACAAGGATTGAAAATCAAATATGGCCGGGCTTTTTCCACCGAGCTCCAAGGCTACAGGTGTCAGATGTTTTGCAGCTTCTGCAAGGATAACCTTTCCCACTCGCGCACTCCCTGAAGATCATGGGTACAAGTATCAGTACCTGTCTGCCTTGAGAACCTTGAAATTATATTTTTTTTGTCTACGGATCAGCGTTAAGCATCACCTGTGTAGAAAATTTTGTCCCATTTACGTTGTAGAAGCTGTTGGCTAACATCTACTCCTCCTTCGACAATTTTGATGGCCTTGCTGTCGAGGTATTGAGGGATGAGTTCAGCCAAAAGAGACGAGGTTGCTGGTGCCAATTCTGAAGGTTTTAGGACTACGGCGTTGCCAGCAGCTATAGCCCCTATTACTGGTTCTAATGCCAAATCTGCATATGATATTGGACTAGACATACTGAATATGTAAAATAAAATGAGATCAAGTGATCCAGTTAACAATTTATTCTCAAAATTTAGAGCATCCATCAAATATACAAAGTTGCTCCTGAAGCAAGCTCACTTAAAGGAAGGTTCCATGCCGCAATCACAAGTACCACGCCAAATGGCTCGGGCATTGTTTTTCCTTTCGCAGGAAAGAAGAGCAAATTGATTCCAGCCTGCATTAAACAAGTATAGCCTTAACCTAAGAACACAAGTTTTATTCAGAGGTGAATAGAACAAAAATATGGTGCACCTTCTTCGGAGACATCCATCCCTTGAGATGAGTCAAGATATAGTCAATAGATTTCTTCAAAGGACCAACCTATAGAATTTCCAGGAAAATAACATTTCAGCAGACTTTATAATTTGTCTAGGCTAAAATAGCATCCAAAGAACAAAAAAAGAAAAAAAGAATAATGCTGGGAGGGGAAAACATGACTATAGCATCCACCGACAAGGACTTGAGGCAATGTAATTAGATACAGGACGATAATCCTGAATACAATTAGATTATCAACGGCACGAAATGGCATAGTGCTAGATCAGCTTCACAAGTTTCCTGTGCTATCAGTTTTATTGGTTTCATGTGCACCCTCACCCATGTTGCATGTGAAAGAAGTTGCTCTAATGAAGCAAATTAATACGTTGCCTTTAGGCATGTATGAACAAAAGGTAAAGAGCCAGATTGCAAAAAGAGAATGCGGAAGCCTACAACTATCGCACAACTCATGAAGTATTCATCTCAAAGCAGGACTCTACACACAGACAGCCTTTGATCTTCGGTTTCTTCTCTATAAGCCAGAGCAACACATGGGTGATGTTAGATATATATAAATAGAACTTTCTACCATTAATTCGGATTTTTGGTGGAATTGGTTCCTCAACATGGTATCTGAGCAGGCCGTGACAAGAGGTCACGAGTTCGATCCCTGCCTCCCCCTGATTTATTTATGTGGATCTTATATTAGTTCAAGACTTTCTAAAATCCATGAAGTGAGTTTCTTACAAGGAACTGTAAACTACTCCACGACCGCACAGAGAACCAAAATCATAGAAGGATCTCGAGCACCCTGATATGATCACATACATCATTCTCTGGTCCTCAGCCCTCATCCTATCTCAAAACAAACACTAAATCAATCGCTCGACCAACCGCAAATCCATAAGTTGCTACCAAGAAAAATACTCATATTCAACTTCTAAAGTACATCATCATCTCTCTTCATGATACTAGTAGGAGCAATCAATTCATTCATCACACCAGGTTGACCAAAGCCCTTATCCAAGAAAAGGGCTGATTTTCTCCAACATCCCATGCTTTGATATTTCCCAACACAAACACAAAACCCATCAATGATTCCACTAATCATTTCCCTAATCATCCACCATATCAACTCCATCATTCAATCGCCCAATTCTACCCCCAAATTCAACCCCCAAACACATAGACTAGCACCAGGTCCAAATCTCATAGCACCACTCAAGTACAACAAAAACTTCCAACTTCCCACAACTCCAAATCCAACTGGGTTCCGTTTTATCACAGAATTTCATCAAACAAAAATTATAAAAATTGGGGCATTCGCTTTCACCTCATCCTTGAAAGCTTCAAGCTTTGATTTTCCAAGATCTTGATAAAGGGCATGGAAGCAATCTGCCTCTTTCTCTGTGAGCAGTCTTAATAGAGACTTGAGTTGGGTTTCCCTCCATTGAAGGGTTCTTGTTGCACCGCTGATGAACGTGCTGTTCAGCTCTGCGATTGCGGTTTGCTCCATTGATGATGGGTTACCGTGCATATAGGTAAAGGTAGTGATAACATAAGCAAACACCCAGTGTTTTGGTATTTATATATAGAAAATACATCTATGTTTGTAGCAGACAAGTGATGGTTATTGTAAATATAATATATTGTTATATTAAAAATTTTAAATGATAAATTAATAAATATATATAATCAAAGTTTTAATATATTTTATAAATAAATTGTTATAATATAGATCCAATAAATTACAATAAAAAATTACAAAATTTTGCATTACAGCAATCATTATACTATTTATACAACAACAACGACACGTCCTTTATATATAGATGTGTTATCTTTAGGTTGGATAGTTCACATGTAAGGATATTTTGGATGATATCTGTCCCAATATACATGTAACTCTCTTTTTTTATAGAAAAATGAACTAGTAGCTGCGGTTAAGGTTAATTGACAATCGTAAAGACCAAAACAAGAAAAGATTTTGTGGTTTTTTTTTTGTCCTATTTTTACTTTTTTGTTTTGACCTTTACTACTCTCAATTAGCCGTAGCGGCTGTCAATGATGTCTCACTTTCTCGTTTTTTTTATTAAGTTATCCTAATTTATTTATAATTTTTTTAAAATTTTGATAAACAATTTATCTAAAAAATATCAATATGATTCATGTTTGACTATAACTTATCCCACTAGCTACTTTCACGACTCTTACAATAAATGTCAGTATCATTTTTTCTTTATCGAATCCCACAAAAACACAACACACACAAATAAATCTTCGTTGTAAGTCAAATCGTTATAACTAAATTGAGACGGAGGGTGTATTAGTCAGTGATAACCGAAAAGAAAGAGCTTTTTGAGTTTCTTTGAATTTTGTCTGAATTGATCTGACTAATTTAAGTTTTTAGTGACTAAATAAATACATATGTTGAGTCTGAATTGAAATTATATCTAGCAAAATTTACACGTACAATTGAAATATTGATACCATTTTTCACCTTGATCCGTAAGCTAAAAATGTCGGTAAAAGCAGATTTTATAATTACTGAAATTTTGATTTATATTAACTAGTGTTTATCTTTTGAATATATATATACGAGGTGTATTTCTAATCATTTTTACAAAAATTGATTTGTGAACATATTGTAGTACTCCATATAGTGAAAGTCGGTAATGGACAATCAATACTGAAGTGCCTTTCTCGTTGAGGCATATGCAGTTATGCAGATCATGACAAGTAAACTTTCCAGTCTATGAGAATATATCTTACTTGCTCTAGAGAGAAAATTAGTACATTTCTGAAAAAGGACATGTCTATGGAAATCTCTGATTAGTTATTGGTTAAATCCTTTCATTATCCTAATCATATGTAAAGTCCATTAGCGTTTGTAGAGTCGACGTGTTTCGTGCCCACATCATAGCTTAAAGGTCTGTAAAGACTAAACTAAAGTGCTATGAATATTTAAGGCAATGAAGAACGACCACATGACACAATGTCCACAAAAAAAAAAAAAAATCAACTGAAGCTTGTTAGCAAGATTTGATTAGGAAAGGAAATTAGTTAGGATGATGGACCAGGATCCCGGGCTGTCAATTATATTGCGCTGTGTACGGACATCCAAAAACGAAAAAACAAAAAATGAAAGAAACTATTTATGATTTGATTTTATAATCCAAAATCAAAACTGAATCGATTTGAAAATTAAAATTAAAACTATTTATTAATCGATTCGATATTTTCGATTGTTAAATAGTTTTTTTGCGTACGATTTTTTAATGATTTTTTACAGTATTTGTCTTAAATATTTTGATATTCTAATTATATATATCATTTATTAAAATAAATATATAAATTTTTACTACACATGTTTACAAAAATATATTAGATATATAGAGTTAAAAGAAAAAGAACAACATAAATTGTATTTAAATATATGAACAAAGGATTTTCTTATTAACCAAATAAAAGAAATTCGACCAACAAAAATAAAAATAATGATTAAAGACTTTTATTTCCATTTCTAACAAAAAAAAGTAAAGATAATATCCACAATATTAAGGATATTATGTTATATTAGGTTTAAAATAATATAATAGGTTTGATATTTAAGCTTAACAATCTTATATAGAACAATTATAATAATTAATTTTAAACAGTTGGGTTAATCGGTTTACCATCGATTTCTTATTTCGATTCGGTTTTAAACCGTGATTTCATTTTGTAAACCAAAACCGAACCATTTAATAATCGATTTGATCGATTCCGATTTATAGGTTTCGATAACTATAATCGGTTCGATCTCCGTTTTAATAGCCTTATCACATTCTTAGGATGATCAAATATGAAATACATTATTGTTGGATATGAATTACTGCAGATTAAATATCAATTATAGAAAACTTATTTGAGCATGATGTTCTATACAAAAAAGACACCCGACATTATGTTGCAAGCTTTGATTATATTGAGTAGAAGAGTTTACACTTATTTGATCTCGAAGAGGTTATCCCTTTATATAGTTTGATGGGAGGGATGTACACCGTTCAAAGTAGCCATATAAGCAGATCTTTAGGACAAAGATCTTTGTGCTCCCTTGCTTTCCTTGATGTTAATTGATGGTTACAGCGATGATAATCTAATCTGACTTGATCGGATCTTGTCTGTATCCAACAAGCCCAACGGATCTCACAAGTTCTGACAAATCCGACAAGTTGCATTAGATAATCTAATCTAAGTCAAATCTATAATCTCTGATCAAAGTAATTTCACAAATCGAATGAAAACCGAGATAGGTTGGATAATCCAAATCTTGTTAATTGATTGTAAAAATAGTTTCGTACATTATCCTTATTCTCTTGGGTGTTCGTTATGACTTGAAAAGGTTTGATACAATCATCAGTACTAGAAAATCGTTCACGTTTCGGTGATTGTTTTTATCATCAAACACTTCGTCGTGCATAAGTTTGTGATAAGAGAAATATCATCATTGGTTTCTGACCAGCCAACCATCCCACTTCGGCACAACACGCTGGCATTTGAACCCATGATCTCACCGATATAAATTTCATCGAAAATCATTAAAACATGTTTAATTTTTGTGACTTAATTTTACAATCAAAACATTTCTTATCATTTGATTTATAAAATTTGATAATATCAAACTTTCAAATAATAGAACGGTTTTAACGATTCTTATATCATATAGAATATTTTCAAACGGATTTTATATATTGGTATAAAAGACTCAATTATAAACGATAATATATTTATAGAGAGTTTTTGTGATAGCTTTATATTAAGTCATCACAAAAAATTCAGAATTATGTGACGAAAATAGAAAACCATCATCAAATCAATACTGATTTTCTATGATGATAAAAATGATCGCAAATTATATTTGCATTTTGGCATCAAAAAATTTCTTTAACCCTCCAAAAAGTTACTCTTTCCGTTTGATTATGTAGGCAACGCATTGACCCGATACGTTGATTTATGTGTGTGTTGAATTGTTGTAGAATTTGATGAAGAAAAAATATTTTTTTAGTGATAGTGGGGTTTACTGTAACAGTTGTGAAAGGAGATAGTGGGTGTACTGTAACAAATGGTGATTTGTTTCGATGTTTTTATGTGAAAAGGTTATTAAATATGTTATATTGCATATATTTTGGAACAATCCAAATAGACAATTATTGCTTATATTATAGAATAAAAGGAGTAACATATATGATGATATTATCCATCACAAATAACTTTTGATGATGCCTTTTTGTTCCATCCTAGAAAAGTACCGCTTTGATGACGGTTTACACATCCGTCATATAAAAGCATCATTTCGTGACGGCTTTGCAAAGCCATCGTCCTCATCTGTCATACATAAACGTTTTTTTTTCAGTGATGTTAGGCTTTTGTGTTTACCTCGATTTACGCTGAGTTTTATCACGTTTTCTTGTATCATTTCGACGTCTTTATATTTGTAATTCTATTAAATTTTTGGTCCTAATTGGTATATTTGTCAGCTTTAATATCTCGGTTTGATTTGTAGAAGAAAAAAAGAAATAGGATAAGTGTGAAACTCAAAGCACTCGGGCGCCATTCATCAAGGATCTTCCACTTCATGAACAACAATATGGTGATCAAAAAACGTTGAAAGCGGAGCGTAATCGAGCAGAAATCAAAGCAGGACGAAACAGGGCGAAGCAAAGAGTTCAGTGTGAAACTCAGAGCGCTCGAGCGGAGGCCTTTTCCAACCCTGGGCGCCTTTCATCAAGGATCTTCTACTTCATGAACAACAATGAAGCGCTCGGGCGTGAAAAAGTGACACGACCGAACGCAAGGCCAAAATCTCAGAAACGGTGGTTCAGTGAAAGCAACAAAGCACCCAGTCACGCCCAGACGTGTGTGTCGAGAACTCTTTAGGGGTGAATGACTATAAATACTCTCTTTTGATCCCAACTCAGATCCATCCATCATCATACACAATAAAGACGAAAACCTAGGGTTGAGAGCGGATTTTTTTGAGGGATACGGTTACGATTCATTGGGAAATGAAGCAACATCGAGGGATTTCATCGGAGCAAATCGGATTCCGTCTCGATATCGGTTCAGCGTTCTTTATTTGTTTTGATTACCACTTATATTATGATGATTTTCATGGATGTTAGGTGTTTTTTGTATTGCCTTATTACTCGAATCATGAGCTAAACTTTTTGTTAGGATCGTGATGTAGTCCGATGTTTGTAGCACCCGGACGCCTTGTGCAATCGCGCCCGGGAGTATGTGTCAAGAACTCCTTAGGCCTGAATGACTATAAATGCTCCCTTTTGTTCCCAACTCAGATCCATCCATCATCATTGGGAAATGAAACAACATCAAGGGACTTCATTGGAGCGAATCAGATATCGTCTCGATATCGGTTTAGTGTTCTTTACTTATTTTGATTACCACTTATACTATGATAATTTTCATGAATGTTAGGTGCTTGTTGTATTGCCTTAGCAGTCGAATCATGAGTTAAACTTTTCGTTAGGATTGTGATGTAGTCCGATGTTTTTAGTGATGTTACTCTTATTTTGTTTATTTAGTTTTGATTGTTTTGTGGTTATGATATGTGGTTATGCTTGATATTTCGACAAATTGATCACTTGTTGTATGACTGATGGTATGGTTTAAACCGAGAGGATAGTTTCTTATCGAGAATTTGACTACATGTCCACATGTTGAATGCAAGATCGAGAAATCGCTTGCGTGATGTGCGAGATACGTTAGAAATCCTCGAATTTCATGTTTATCGTAACGTGACGGTCGCTCATCGAGAGATGTTAAAAACGGTGTTTGGTTTGGTGTAGTATAGGACTTGAGAGAGAATAGATTAAACTTTAGGGATTCGTCTATAACCACGACTCATGATTAATTAATAAAATGACATAATAACTAGATATAATCGGAAGACGAAGTCACGATCCTATTCCCTCTCACGTTTAGAACCCGATCTTCTATCATTGTATTCTTGATTTCAATTAGCTTAGTTTAGTTAGTAGAACCCTTAGTGTCGCGTAATAACTATTCATATTTTCATCGGTAGATCTAAGTTCTCGTGGGACGACAACTCACATACTCACTTTTATTACTTGGTATAACACGTACCCTTAAATTTATACGTGATACATAAAGTCGCGAACATTTTTGCTTGTGTTTATTTTATTGGGTTTCAACAAACGCTACTGTAACTAACTATAGTAGCGGTTTCTAACTGGTAGTCACCTGCTACTCTACCTTTTTGTTAAGAAAAATGGTTGATTACGTATGGTAACACTTTTGCAACCGCTATTATATGACAAACGTGATGATAAATAAATATAGTTGCGTTATTTTGTAGCATTTACAAAATCATTGTCATAGATATAATCAATAATTAATACTACAAATAGATTGAAAAAATAACATATCAGGAGTATATTGCTTTGCCGAGTTATGTAAATAATAACATAAAGGTCATGTGATCAAATCCTGAAAATTTAATAGAATATTACACCGGAGATCGACCTCCGCTGCCGGTCGCCGGATTTTCGCCATCAGCCGATATCTATAGTGTCATTTTTTGAACCACTATTAAAAGCGTAACATGTTTTAACAAAAGAGAACTAATAGTATTGTCCGCTATTTTAAAACTAGATGCTTTTGTGTTAGGATAGACATCATTTTTCTATCCTAGCATATTATACTTTTAGTCCGGGAAATGGATACGTCCTGATTGAACATAATTGACGAAAATTTTGATGTTGCAATGATAATTGGTTGCTCTATATATAACAACATTAAGAGCATCTCCAATGGGAGTATTATCTGGATTGCCAAAGGTAAAATATAACATTTTGATACATTTGTTCTATTCCAATAGACAAGCTTTTTTAGTGCCAAATTTTGAGAATGTTGAAAACATTGTCAAATTTGGAATGAAATTTAGTATAATTGCTATTTTGTGCCATGCCATTCACTTTGCACACTTGCTTCCAAAAGGGGGGGAAAAAATCAAAGAAGGAAGAGATTGTTAAGATTGCCAAATTTTAGCTTCTTAGCATTGAGCCATTTTATCAAATTATGAAAATTTTATACTATTTATTTTCAAAATATGGGTTGCCTTTGTTATATATAACACGTAGCATTGAAGATGCTCTAACGATGGATGAAACAATCTATATCATGTATTAATACGTGGATCTTTGCTGGCGTTTAAGATAATGATGAAGTAGTTCGCTCATAGAAATTATTAGTTGATAACATCAACTCCATGATTTGGAGTCACCAACTGTCTTACCTTGCTACTGAGAATATATTTGAGTTTGCAACAGAAGACCAACGACCGATCATGGGGTAAAGAGATCACGTTCTGTAACAAACCTAAAGAGCGTAACTGATCTTGGAATTGACGACGAATCGACATATCCATAGCAACAGAAGCCAAAGTAACCCTTCAAGCCAGACCAAAACTTAGCCGCCTTCATGAGGTTGGGCTTCTCATCTCGAAAAGTGAGTATTAATAAACCTCTTTCTTATTCATCTCAAAATCAATGGTTAATAAGATGACTGGTTCAGTATATTGATTTTTTAAATTTTAATATAGGTAGAATTTTCTCAATGTATTTTTTAACGTGAATTTTTTTTGGGTTTGAAACGCGAACATATTTTCGGTGACGCCACGACTTGCTCTAATACCGTATTAAACGTTTAAGGTTTTATTTCAAAATCAATTGACAATGAAAAAAATGATCCAAAATCTATATATATATATATAAGTGTATTTATTTTTCAAACTCTAATATAGATAGAGTATTCTAATCATATATTTCACGTTGTAATGCAGTTTTCTGTCCCGATAAAGTTTTGTTTAGGCCCGCCCTCACGGTTATTTGGAGGGTAATAAGACCAACAATGAAACATCAATCCTTCCGTGCTCGGCGAGTATAAGAAATTAGGAAACCATTTCCTTCATTACTGAGACCTCTAGTGCACGATCCGCTTTTGGTTCACTATTGTTTATAGTAACTTCGGTAAGGGACTTTTGTCATCTACAGAAATTCAGATGAAACTTCTGTCGATCTTAATCCTTATGTTGCGATTAAAATTAAAGAGAATCAGTTTCTCCATTGGAATAAAAGGTGCTTATAAAATTAGATAACACTAACACTTGGTAACATTTAGATTGGACCAAAACGGATCATTTGAAGCTCCCTAGATAAGATTTCGCAGAAGTTCAAAATCCGGGGAGATTAAACAAAGCATGCATTGGAAATGTTAGACAGCATTGCACCGGGTTGTTGCGGACATTACAAGCAAGCCCAGCCAAGCGACACCAGACGGTAGAGCTAGTTGTATATTTTACCCCCACCACAGACCACACCAATGACCATTCCATCACCATACTCAATAAAAATACTCTACTGCCCAATCGTACAATAATTTGACGCAAATATCACTGACACACCTCCCCATTTTTCTATCTCCACCCAATTTATAATCTGATCTGTTAATTTTGTAGCCCAACTCCGACAATATCATAATGCTCTTCAACTACTCTCACCATATATGCTTGAATGTACACATACAGGTATGCGTTTACAGCCGTGTTTTTCTTAATTAGCTTGAATTTAGATATGCCCACAGTCTGTCAAGTGTTGAGATATTTTGAATAATTAAGCGTTAGCCTAATTAGTCTAAATATAAGCCTCCGGTAGTTGAAACTTTCAAAATCATTTTTGATTATCCAAAATCAAATTGTGAGAAAGAGGCAATTTTATTAAAAAGAGAAAAAAATTAGATGAGTGTGATGTCTAGGATATACATCCTCGGTCGCAATCGATCAAACGATTTTGGTTTTAAATTCACTGTAAAATATCAAATATTGTCTAAGTTATTAACTCTAATCATTTATCAAAATAAAATTCATATAATATCGTTTATTAATAAAAAAATAATACATCAAAATATATAATAAATAATACAGTTAGCACATAAATTTATAATTAAATTGAGATTAAAAAAATAATATTTTCTATCTTGAAAATAGTTGCCCCTTGCATGAAACCTACGAAGCAAAGTTCATATGTACAGTCCCTCGCATGAAACCTCACAAACACCTATCTTCGTCCTCTGCCCAAGATTGCAAGATGTATGTTGATATGTTCCGTTTTGAGTTCCCTCCCATCTCTGATTCTCCTTTTACCCATCTTTTATTCAATCGGTCTTTCTTTTTTTTCTTCGCTTTCGCTTTTGCTCAACACTAGTCTGACACATCCCCGTGAACTGAACCCCAACTTGCTTGCTCAGAACTCCACTCAAAAGGATACCCACTCACGTCACACACTTGCTCCTCATTTCTTTCAAAGCTTGATCCACGCCTGTAAATAAATTCTACCTTCCGTCAAGATAATCTGAATTGATTTCCACAATGTAAATTTTTGTTTATCACCGATTGATTTCAATCAAGATAAATAATGTGTCATGATTAATTTATAAACAATACTAATAGTATCTTCATCATGTCATTGTTGCATGGACTAAATTTCATCTCATGAATAATGTGTCAAATAATCACAATTTCATTGACAATGATGGGTACGAAGGTTGCTTTGAGATA
Source organism: Drosera spatulata (assembly GCA_035668315.1). Classification (NCBI taxonomy): domain Eukaryota; kingdom Viridiplantae; phylum Streptophyta; class Magnoliopsida; order Caryophyllales; family Droseraceae; genus Drosera; species Drosera spatulata. Next base: position 21,878 of record JAOVYX010012834.1, read on the forward strand.
CTGCTACAACTCATGAAAGACATCCGAAACCAAAACATAACCACTTTTTCTAATAGATACTGACATCAATCAAAAAGCAACAAGGAAAAACAATACCCCACCATTTTTGACATCTTCCCTGCTAGTTGTCTCTCAACACTCTCCCATTTCCCCCCAAAACCTCAACCAGCTCCCCCAAATTCCCCACTCCCCCGATTCGAACCCCAAAAACCTCACCACACTTGCAACAATGACCACTCCACCACCACTTCTCCTCTTCCTCCTCTCCACCATAGTCTTCTTCCTCCTTCAATTTGCAGATTCAAAGACATACTGGAAAGACATTCACGTCCTCCACCAGCTCAAATCCTCCATTGCTCCCTCCACGATCCTCCCCGGCTCCTGCATCTCCTCCTGGGACTTCTCCCTCGACCCCTGCGACTCCCTCTACAGCTCCTCCTTCACCTGCGGCTTCACCTGCGACTCCTCTCGGATCACCGAAATCGCCCTCGACCAGGCCGGCTACTCCGCCCGTCTCTCCTCCGTCCCCTGGTCCTCCCTCTCCTCCCTCCGCTCTCTCGACGTCTCCGGCAATAACTTCTCGGGTCCCATCCCCGAGTCCATTTCCAGACTGGGGCGGCTCCAAAGGCTGGTTCTGTCCAGGAACTCGCTCTCTGGCCCCATCCCGGGATCCCTGGGCGCGCTGTTAGGGATCCAGGAAATGTACCTGGACGGGAACGGGCTCCAGGGCCCGCTCCCAAGATCTTTTGGACGGTTGACGGGTCTCCAGAGGCTGGAGATCCAGGAGAACAAATTGTCCGGGGAGTTCCCGGATGTTTCCGGGATGACGGGATTGTACTTTCTTGACGCGAGTGATAACGGGTTGTCGGGCCGGATGCCCATCGGGTTCCCGGCGTCGATTGTGGAGATCTCGATGAGGAATAATTATCTGGAGGGTGGGATTCCGGAGGAGATCGGGAGGCTGGGGTACTTGCAGGTGCTGGACCTGAGTAACAACAGGCTCGCGGGGACTGTCCCCGCAAGCCTGTTCGCTCACCCCAGCCTTCAGCAGTTGACGCTGGCCAACAATAGGCTCTCGGGTGTCCAGGTCCCGGTCGACCTGGGCACCCGGAGTGGGCTGATCGCCGTTGATTTGAGCGGCAATGAGCTCGGCGGGCTGTTGCCGGGATTTATGGGCCTGATGCCGAAGCTGTCGGCGTTGTCCCTCGAGAATAATAGATACATTGGATTGATTCCGACATTGTATGGGCTCAAGGTGGCAATGCCCGAGCCCGGTGTTGCCCCGTTCGAGAGACTGCTGCTTGGTGGGAACTATTTGATCGGGCCGATTCCGGGCCTGTTCATGGGGTTGAAGCCCGGAACGGTGAACGTAAATTTGGTGGATAATTGCTTGTTTCAGTGCCCGGCGGCGTTCTTTTTTTGCCAAGGTGGTGAACAGAAGCCTTTGAGTCAGTGTAGGAGCTTTGCCCCTCTGATTCCTTGAATTTGTTAACCGGTCTTGTTTTGTTGATGTTGAAGCATTGCTTTTCTCTTTTTGTTAGGGTCTTTTTCACGTTGATTTGTTGTGGAAAGTAATAATGTAATGTTGTGGGTGGAATGTTTGTTATGGATGTTCGCGACAAGATGAATTAGTTAGGGTCTTATGTGATTGCTCATTATCCATTTTACAATGAACGGTATTTAAAACGAGATCGTCACATATCGATTGGTTTGTTAGGTCAAATCTCCTTTAATTTGGATTAACCTCTTCGAGCAGATATACCCATGGTATGTAAGATTGAAATTTATTTGTTCATGAGTCAGTTTGAGTCGTTGATTATCTGTCTACCTCGGTTCCTTTATGGTGCGTCTCTCTCATCATATAAAAATGTGATTATTTTGAAACTTATTGAGTTTATATACCTTACTTCAGTAGTATCATTAAATTATCTTGTGAGGATACAAAAAGAAAATTGGTTGCTGGTTTAGATTTTTAAATGGAATTGGATAAAGTGGCAAGTTCGGACAAAGCAAAATGATTAATACACGTTGGTGTGGGACTATTAACTTGAATCTTCAATGAATGAAATGTTTGTTAATTTTTGGTTCTCATTTTCCATGTTAAAGTGGCGTTGATAGTCCAACATCGCCGCATCCAATTGAATAAAAGAAAAAAACAAATTAGATTATGATATATATCTAGTTTCAATGCTCATTTCACGTTATACTCCCTCTGTTCTCATTTTATTGTAATATTTTTTTTGTTAGCTGTAATATGAATATAATATTTATATTTATATTTAATATTGAATTTATATTATTATAATTAAATTATCTCATCATCTCCTTTCTTTTTCTTTTTCACTTTCTCAAAAATCCCATCTACATCCCACCAAATTTCATATAAATTCAACATATACATAAAATCTCGTGTCAGATTTAAATCGTTGTAACTAAATTCAAACGAAGGTATTATTACAATAAATTAATTTAAATAAAATTATACTATTTCATCCCATAATAATAACATAAGCTATAAAATTAGAAAGGTTATGAACGATTCACGAGACGATCAAATAGTATTTTTTTGTAGATTTATTGTCAAACATAAAAATGGTTTAGGTTAGATTTTTCACCATGAACCGAAAAAAAATTAATATCATATCATTTAGTATTAAAAATGAAAGTCTTAAAATACTTGATGAATAATATAATTATTGGATAATATTATAATTATTATGAGACAAGAAAAATGATATGTTTCATTGATATTTTATTGGAAATACAATGGTTTGATTAAAAAAAAGCTATGGTAACTTTGCCGTTTTGTCACACGCCGTAACACATTTCTTTTAATAATTTTCTAATTCTTTTCACATTTAGAATATTTTTCTGCTTTATAGAACCTCTATTTCACATAATTCAATATAAAACGGATTTTTTTTCTCAAAGTGGAGCAAAAGATAAAAAAATTCCCAAACCAAGATCAAAATAGGTTCTTTTCCGCGGGTAGAAAAAGTCTTTTCCACAGGTAGAAAAAATAGCCGTCCTACATGACTCAAATGGACAGACGCAAGGCGTCTTTCACTACCCAAGCCAGAAAACGTAGGACGCTAATAGGATCAAACTTCACGAAAACTTCGTCAACAAGATCAAAATTTACGAAAACTTCGTCCGAATTTCACCGAAGATCTGACTGGAATATTCATGTATATTCTTTCAACTAAAAATTTGAAACTGAATAATTATTTTTGAAATGATAATGTTTGAGAGGTGAATAAGAAATAAGAAGATGGGGTATACTTATAGGAAACAAAGAGATGAAGTTGGCTTCAAATAGGCAGCATAAGGTGCATTGCGTCTTTATTATACTGGTGCTCTGCGCCTTTTTGGCTTGTGAATGGCGCCCTGCGCCTCTCCATTTGAGTATGTAAAATTTTATTTATTTTTCTATTCAATGAAAAAGGATTTTGTTTAGGAATAAAACAAACTTGAGGGTAATTACGCAAAAATCTCAAGTGAGTTTTATTTTACAGTTTGATATTCAAAATGTTTTAATTTATAATTTGGTACCCAAGTGAAGTTTTGAGTATTATTTAGTATCAAATAGTTCTGTGAATTGTAAATATTAGCCCTGTGAACTGTAAACATTATCTCTGTGAACTGTCAAAATCAAAATAGATATTACAATGTAACAAAAACTTACACCTGAATATCAAAAGATAATTGCTCCTTATTATTGGATATCAAATTATGAGTTAAAATATTTTGGATATCAAACTGTAAAATAAAACTCGTTCGAATATTTTCACCTAATTGCCCCATAAACTAGTTGGGAAATTGAGTTTGAGGATTTTGTTTTTTGTTATTTGGCCTTTTCTTGGAAAAAAAAAATCCCAATTAAAGCATAAAAGATGATAGGTTCTTGGTGTAATTTATCGATTTAACTTGGAGAGCAATAAGTTCACGTGATTGGTTCTCAAGAATTTACTGGCCCATCAAAATCTGAACATCTTTTTGCATGATTGAAAGGCTATGAATAGCTATATACGCTCAAAATAATCCTGACATAAAGCCAAATATGGTTTGGCCGTCATTTATGTGATTTCATTGGATCGATCAATAGTAGGTATCCAGCAACAAGTGCATTCAAGAAGCGAAGGTAACTTTTCAAATTTTAGTGCAGATTCATAATACACTGTGGAGATTACATGAATGTAGACAGACAATCATACTAGTAATTGTACTTTAGTAATGTTACAAGATTAAAAGCGAGTCACTAAACTCAAACAATTATGAGATTTCAACGGAATTGAATTCATGACGAATACCAAAAATCATGGCCATTCATGAGTCATGAGTCATGAGTCGCAATTAGTATCACACTCCCAGACAGAATACAAAATTAATGTGTTATCCGTACGAAATAATTTGTTAATTTTTTTAACTGTTTATATAAACAAAAGCTAAAAAAAAGATTTTATATATATACACTTATAAATGTGCATTTCTTCTCTTTGGTCGTGTCCAAACTAATAAGAAATATCTTTGTTAATTTTTTTACATTTCAATCAATCAAATAAAACATGATTATTATCACATATATCAAGTCAATTTCGTTACCTTGTTTTTGGGACGGGGAAGTATAACGATTCTGATTCGGAATCTATAATATGCTCCATATAGATTGGATGAAGTAATGAATGAGACATGGGGCTATGTCATCTCGATAGTAAATCCCAGACATAGGCTACCCGTACAAGTAGCTTGATGAACATTTGGTTACCTCAACCACTCAAAAGGATAAGCGAGAGCCAAAAATTCAAAGAAAAAAGGTCCCCATCTTCGGGCAAGTAACGAGATTGGGCCCCATCATCAACTGGGCCTGAACGAAGCTGGCAGTTTCGTGTTGCTTTAGACCACCCCTCCTGACACAGTCTCTGTGTGGATTCCTTACCGTCGATGGATTGGTGCCCAAGACTTTTTGAAAGGTAACGTAGGCGAATAACTTTTTTTTAGTCATACACCTGGTTACGTATTGGCATCCATTTTTTGCTGTTCAATCTGACTCGTTAGCTTCGTGCTGCTTTGATCAGTGGCAACTAGCAAAGCATAGTTCTTGGGAAAAAGGCTGTTTGTCAAGAATTAGTTTGAACAGAGATCTTGTGTATTGTTGCCTTTTGTATTGTCAAGGAATTTTGGGATCATATTCAAATCCTTGGTAAGAGGGTTGTTACTACGGAGAAGTTGGGTATTCTTTTTCCAACAAAGCTCACACAAATCCATCCACTGTCCAAATTTAAGGATGGTAAAATTATATCCTATTCAATTCATATCAATTATAACATTTTTTTGTCAGTTATCTATATTAAAAATATCAAATGATTTGTCCGTTCTATTATAATACACCCAATAACTCATCTATTATTATTATAATAATAAATTTTATTATTATCAACACCAAAAAAAAATTAAATTGATAAAATATAAAATTATTAACTCTCTCATAAATAACCAATCAAATCAAATCCTTAGGATGATTCTAAGATGGAGGGAATATACGGATACGATGTTAAGGAGAATATTTGTTCACCATTCAGGGATGAACCCTAGGTCATCTTTGTCGAAAGAGAGGTCGTAGACAGTGAAATGTCCTCCCTCTAAGATATGATGTAGAAATGGTGAGATTTATGGATAACGATTGAATAGTTTGAGATTAATTATCCTACTAATCCAACCCTCCAATTACCAAATCCTGAGGAACCGTTTCCTGCGGGATGCATCGCCGCATCTCTGTTTTCTTCTCAGTTGCGTCTCTGAATCGAATCGGAGTCGCAACGTGGTTACTGGAGTCTTGTCACCAATGGTGATCGAAATCGTCATCAGCCGCCGCCGCCGCCGCTCCAAAAATGATCGACGTTCGACGATGATTTACCTTTCAATTAACCGACACATTGCATCAATAATGTCGATCGGATGCGTAATATGCTGATGCTCGGAATGCTGAAATCGACTGCATCCTTCTGCTTCTAATGGTATTTGTATTTTTCTATTGGTTTGGTTCTTTGATGATAGTCGAGTTCTGAATTTTCATTCCTTTTCGTTTGTAATCCCCTGGGTCGTGGCTAGGGTTTCGTCCTATTGTTCTTGTCAAGACGTAGATAATATGTTGTCCTTTACCATCGGCTTAAAAAACTGAACTTTTGTAAAGGTTGAGTGTTTGAGAATGAAATTAGATTTGAGTAAAACTGAACTTTTCCCATCTTAGATTTGTAAAGGGGCATATTAAGATGCATATAAATATTAGCGAGATTGTATTATCAGCTTGACATTTAGGTTGGTGTCATAGGAAGTCATGACGTCAAGAGCTTTCGTTAGGTTTAGGTTTGGGGTGTAAGAGCATGTCCAATGATAAGAGATATTTTATCATAGACAAAGCTAAATTTTAGCAAAAAATAGTGTCATATTGTCATAATATATCAATGTTGCTCCAATGATAACATGTTATATTTTGGATCCAAGGATGAGGATTGATCCACATCAATGTTGCATTATCATCTTGATGAGCTGGCAAGAATGCCTTTGTTATATTTCATGTCATATATAACATGTCAAATAAAAGTTAAAATTTGACAATTGAAAAGAACATCATTGGAGCAAAATTTTTCAACATCATTGTTATATTTTGATTTTAGCATCCCGTTTGTCTTGTGCATTGTACTTGCTCTAAGTGTCATTGTTCAGGCTTCGATCTTATGGATGACATTCGTGGCAGATGTATATAAATTTACAATAATGTTGTGGAGATGACTTAGGAATATATGCATCAGAGAGTTTAAGGCTGGTAAGGTTCCCAGTTCCCGACGTAATGAGTACATTGCGATAATGTGGTTGCTATGATGTGAGCTTTGGTGTCAACCAAGTCCTTAGGAGTATGTCTTTGGGCTGACATACTGGGATTGTGAGTCCGTGATACTGATTCTATGGCAAGGAATGCAAGTGTGTTTCAGTAATTTTTTACATGAAAGGGCCGCTGCTCGCGATGTGGGCAGTGTCGGAAAAGTGTTTTGGAGCTTTTAGATCAGTGGATGATTATTCGTAGGGAATAGTGTCAGCTATAGACCATGGATGTGAAGAGGATGATCTGAATGCAGCAAACGCAAGTGACACTGTTAGACCATGTTGATTTTTGTGGCTTATGTAGATGGTCATTGATGTTCTAATCAATCCGGAATTGAGGACTGATTTGGTGGTCATAATCGAGATAGTCTTTGTCATGATGATTGATGATTACCAATGATTTTTTGTTCTTGTTGAGATGCATCATATGAAGATAAAAATGAGGGAATGATAGAACGCCTTTCTGGTATGGTTAGTATGACTAAGAAATTCGAAGCTCAAAATGAGGAGTATGGAAGTGATAGAGCTCGAATGTATGACGAAGCAAGCATTCATAGCAATGACGAAAAGCTCGTGGGAGAGCCTTGGTTGATGAAAAAGAGGATTGTAGAAGCATTCATTATTTGTGTTCGTATCAACTTTTGGTGATACAATTGAATTGAAGGGGTTTGTGGACCATTTGACAATCACGCATTGGCATGATGTAAACTGGACCAAGCTACGACGAATGTGATCATTGTTATTTGTATCACTGACACTACAAGAAAAACAACATTTAGCGACGGCCAAAAATGGCGACGGATTTGTTCCGTCACTAAGTTTCAAAACTAGCGACAGAATCCGTCGCTAATTATTTTTAAAAAAAGAACACAAATTTAGCGACGAAAAAGTCAACGTCCGTCGCTGAATTATAAACGAGGAAAATTTAAATTGAAGCATTAAATAAATAAAAATTGAATTAAATTTTTGTTACGATTATAGTGACGGATCCGTCGCTAGTGTAATGTTTGTAAGTATATATTTGCGACGGACGCCGTCGCTATAAATGTTATTCTTGTTATTAGAGACGGATTCCGTAGCAAAACTAATTTTTGTTAAATTAAAATACGCTTTTTAAGGTTTATACAATCATGTTTATCATATAGAATTATGAATATAACATTCTTACCTCAAAACACATAAACTCACTACGAAAAGAAAACACTTATATATATATTTTACTAAAATTATAAGTTGATATAATGTAATATATGATATATGATGTTGGAATTTGAGCACAATGTAAAAAGTTTTAAACGGAAATCAAATTATATATTGAAAAGATTAATTCAATTTTTTGATGAAATTTGTATAAAAAACCACATTTGAAGTAGTGTTTAAGGGAAAAAACGTGTTCAAAGTTCGATTTTAGGGTTTCTAGGGTTGACCTTGCGACGGAATCCGTCGCGAATATATAACTTTTAGCGACGGACGCCGTCGGTGATATATGTCTGTTTCTCAAACACGGCAAAATTTTACTATCGTGTAACGTTTTATGACGGATTCCGTCGCTATATTGATATGTAGCGACGGAATCCGTCGCGAAAATGAAGATTCGTTTTTTAAAATGAAATTTGCGACGGAGTCCGTCGCTAATGTTTAGAAACTTTACACAAAATCAGTTTCTAGGGTTGATCTTGCGACGGAATCCGTCGCGAATATATAATTTTTAGCGACGGACCCCGGCGCTGATATATGTCCGTTTCTCAAACACTTGACAAAATTTCGGGATCGTGTAACGTTTTACGACGGATTCCGTCGCTATATTGATATGTAGCGACGGATTCCGTCGCTAAAATGAAATTCGTTTTTTAAAATAAAATTTGCGACGAAGTCCGTCGCTAATGTTTAGAAACTTTCCACAAAATCAGAGTTGTCTCTCAAATCTGCACACCACATGCATCAAATTATTGAATTCGAAACACCAGCGAAACATCCGGCGAAACACCTCATCTTCAATTCTCCGGCGTTCCTTCTCCGGCGTTCCCTCTTGAGATCTGCGCTCGGTGCTCGGTCTCCGTCTCGGTCTCCGATTGAAAACAGTCAAGAGCTCCGTCTCCGGTTGGAAGCAAGCTCGGTTTGAGAAGCAAGCTCCATCAGATCCACATCTTGTTTGAGAACGAAGCATCCGAAGGTTTAAGCGTTCCAGATTTTGTTTGAGAAGAGAATCTTTCCAGATTTTGTTTAAGCACACCGGATTTTGGTACGAATTTGGTACGAATTTCTTTGGTTTAAGGTTTCCAGATCTTGTTCGCACGAATTTAATCTTTCCATCATTGTATTCTATGGGGTTTTCCTTTTCATCTTGTAGTCCTAACTTGATTTGAGACTGAGTGTGTGCCTTCTACGCCATTCAATCCCTGATTTGTGCGAACAAGATGGTTTGTTGGATCCCTCAGTGAAAATGAATGCATCCTGTTTCCAGATCTTTAGGATGTTTGTTTGGATGGTTTAGGCTTTTGGATGCTGGCTGCAGGATGGGCGCTGTATTGTTGGATGAGACTTGGAAACTTTGGGCATCGATCTTCGATGTATTGTTGGATTAGGTTTAGGAAGTATTGTTGGATGTATTGCTGGCTGTAGGGGTTATCGATGTATTGTTGGATTTTGTTGGATGGTTGTTTAATCTGGATGGATGGCCGCTGTAGGGGTGTGTGGTATTTTTGACATGGGTTTTGATGTGTAGTATGCTTGCCTTCAATTGATGTTCATGGAAGATTTTATACAGAGCAATGAGAACCCCTTGTTGCGGTGATATGGAATATAGTCAGGTTATTGGCATCGATCTTTTTCGATGTGAATTATTGTTTAGAGCTTATATACTTAGACTATAGTTGAAGCCTTGAAGGATCCTCTAATCCTCTTTTTCGATGTGAGTTATTGGCAACCTTTTGAAATTCGCATCCATACTGAACAGATAGAACACAACAACAAAAATCTTGGATGCTTGTGGTCGTGAGTGTGTGATGGTTGTGTGTGTTTGGTTTAAGGGTGATGGATAAATTTTTGATGAAGATTTATTTTGAGCAACTGATTTTCGTTTGGCCAGTAACATTTTCGTTTTGTGATTGTTCAGGAACCCTATTCTGCATTTTGTGGAGTCTCCTGCCCTGTTCCCTCCTGAGGTACAGATTACAACAAGTGTGAATTAAGATGGTATCTTGCATTCCTCAAATTCAAGGGTATAACACAATCATGACGATGGTCATACTTTTGAATCTTAATAATCTTGATAGAAAATCAACTCTTTATAGTTATGCTCTACTCTGCTAGATAACAGATACGAGGGACAAGATTATGGTGTTTTTCATCCCATTATTTTTTTGATGGCCAGAGAATAGGAATTCAAATAATGAGTGCTTCTCATCCAATTTGTAGTTGTATCTCCTTAATGGCGTGTTTGGGATATTTCGATCCTTGATTAAGAGTGGAGTTGATTTTGGGTCTGAACAGCCTCTTCTTGATGTAGGAGCATTGTTGGTTTGAAATTGCCAATAAGGAACTTTGATCGATATGGAGTTATATCGATCTTGGATGTACGAACGGCTAAACGGTCCATATCTGAATGAGCGGTTTGTCGAAGGAGTGAGAGATTTTGTAAGAACAGCGATTCAACACGACAATGGTCGTTTTGACGGTCGCTTGAGGTGTCCATGTAAGAAGTGTAAAAATGGTAGATTCGTAACAGTACATGATTTGGAGTATCACCTGGTGAGTAGGGGATTCACCAAAGATT
>JAOVYX010012845.1:0-32529 GCA_035668315.1 Drosera spatulata
TAACACACTTGGCAAGTTGATGCTTGAATTAAGCTATAAGCACTTACGGAGAGATGAATTTTTAGGCCCAATGAAGTGTGTTCTTTTGGTATATCTGTTATCACATTTTCTCCCTTATTCCTAGTCAACCCTGAGCATGTTTGCACTTCTCCTGTTTGTTGCTAGTTATTGTTTCTCCTATTTCTCTTGTTTGTTGCACTTCTCCTGTTTGTTGCTAGTTATTGTTTGTTACTAGTTATTGTTTCTCCTGTTTTGTATGCAAAATTTCAGGATAAGTTTCAAGAGCTAAGGACGTTGCAAGAGGATGACGAGGGATCACAAAACAGTGAGCGTAGTCCACCATCAGAGACAGAGCTGTTCCTCGAAGCAACTGGCGGTTTCTTGCCGAACGGGACTGTCCTGGGACTCGGATCAGCAACGCAATTGTTCTACGAGAAACCAATCAGAGGGAAGAGCAGCTCCGTATCCAGTTCATCTTCCAGAGCCGTGTCAGATTTGAAGGAGTAAATTGAGATACAGAGGCGGTTATTGGAGGAAGCTGATCGAGCCGCTCATGCGAAGGAGTTGGAGGAGACCAAAAAACAGATGGAAGGCAACATGAGGGAGATGGAGGATTTAAAAAGAATGGTACGGGAAATGATGGTCAACCTAACCCCGAGCATGAGCTGCAATCCTTTTACCGGGTCAGAGACGCAGCCTCCTTCACAGCCGTAGCCGATGACATGTATGAAACTTTAGGCGATTTCAGTTTAAACACGGTTGACATACTTCAACTATGAGTGTTTGTATTTTATTGACTTGGATTTTAACTATGACTCGACTTGTATTTTATTGACATACTTGGATTTGCTCACAATAAAATTGTGTTACATTTAATATTGGTTCACAGAATGTAAAAGCAGGGTAATGAATTATGTATAGTGGCATTACACGAATTTCAGTTTCAGAATTGGCGACTAAAAAATTTTTAGTCGTTAATTTCGTGACCAAATTGGTATATTTAGTTGCTAATTTCGCGACCAATGTTTATGTTTAGTCGCGAAAATGACGACTAAAAAAGTAATGATCGTAAAAAGAATTTAATTAAAGGAAGGCAAAATGACGACTAAACCCTATCTTGGTCGCTAAAATTGGCGACTAAACGCCTATCTTGGTCGCAAAAATTGACGACTAAACGCCTATATTGGTCGCAAAAATTGGCGACTAAAACCCTATATTGGTCGTCAAATTTGGCGACTAAACGCTTATCTTGGTCGTCAAATTTGACGACTAAAAAAAATTTTAGTCGCCATTTTCAGTTAGCGAGGAAGGTTTTAGCAACGAAAATTTTTAGTGCAATTTAGTTGTCCTTTTGGTTTTGCGACTAAAATTTCGCATTTAGCGACTAAGAAGTTTAGTCGTCTGTTTACTTGATTTTTGTAGTGAAAACATGGCGTTATGTAATCAAGTTTGACATGTTTGAGTTTCCAACTTTGGCTCCAGGTAACCTTGATTGAGCATGTCGAAGCCGATACTGGTTTTTTTCCCCCTTTATTCAAACCCTTTGTGGAGTCAGGATTCATGTATGGTGCGAAGCGTTGGATTGATGTTCTTGTTCGACAGAGTGAGCGCCTTGAGCTTCTCGTGCAACATGCCATTGCTAACCTTCTTCCAGGTGACATAAATGCTGATCTCCTGTAATATCAATTTACTCATCTTTAAAGTGCTTGCATTTTTCTATGGATCAAATATTGATCATCCTTCGCGTGAATCCTCGAATACCTGCAAACGGAATCGTAACCTCAAGTTGGCTAACTGAATGCCAGAACCAGTACGGCCCAACTGACTGTGATGGGCCCAGAGATGGAGCCAGACTTTTGAAGCAGTGGGGCCGAAGTCACTTGAGAATCTTAATACGATGATAGTATATATTGTTGAGAACAACACATATAATTGTCATTTAACTCTATCTTATACATGAGTTAAGCTAGATATATTTGTTAAGACATTTGACTCATTTAGTTTAAAATTCCATTATCCAATCTGTTATTGAATTTTTATTGATATTTTACAAACTATGAGTGAAGAAAATAGTATGCATATACAAAAGTAAATTACTTATGTCGAATGAACAACAAAGTAGGACTAGGAACTAAGCTGGAAACACAATCAACTAGTCTTAATCCTTATCTCTAATCAACATTACGTGTCATGAATGAAATATTAGAGGTAATTAACAATCAGTAATATCAAGAGAGAAAAAATTAAGATCTGACTGAAATAAGTGTAAGGAACTAAGAGCTGCATGATATTATTAGAAAATAAGTTGTAACAAACTTAGGTGACAAAACATAATGACTAATAAAAAATATATAATAATTAAGATAATAGATCAAAGAGATAGTACATGATTATAAGAAGTTCAGTAGGTGCGAACCGCCCGCTCGGGACTTAGTCCCTCCGTCAGTGGATGGGCCCTTTCATTCGTGATCTTGTTGTAGGAAACCCTGAATCTGTTGGGATGGATAGATTACTCAGGTTGGCTGAGCAAATGAGGAGATTGTTTTTCGGCGCTCTAAGTGCTACAAAATCACATTTATGGAAGGCAATACCGGTTAATGTCTCAAAAACCAACAACTTTGGCAGAAGTAGTGGGATCATCTTCAAGGAGCATCCCTCCAAAGGAGTCAGAAATGGCTATACTCCAGAATGGAATCAAAGTAGGAGCTGATGAAAATCTTCAGCAACTCATCCTGGAAGCACAATTGATTTATGGGTATTTATTCATTAATTTCTCAAATACGTCGACGAGCCCAAGAGGAGAGAACCCGTCCCAATTCGGGACTGTACAACTTACACATGTGAATTGGGCCTATCTTTTAATCCAAAAGCCATAGCTAGTAGATTATGGGCTTTTCACATATATAAGCTACTCTCTTTTCTACACAAATATCAATGTGGATAACCAACTCACCAAATAATCTCAACAATCTCCCCCTTTATGTGTAAGTACCATCCACATGATCCACTTTCCCTTGAGCTTGAATCCATGGGCCTTTCTCCACCCATATCTTGGACTGGGCCATTTGCACATCTGATCAACCCACTTTGCGGAGGCGACGACGCAATCAGGGAATCCTAAACTTGTGCACCTTTTTGGGCCCATCATCTTTAGGCCAACATGTCCCGCGCTCCAGGCCTGCGTGTCTCTTATTGTTGAAAGGTATGTTCCCCCTATGTAATGGGCTTCTTGCATTCCTGGGTCTTCCTACCCCATCACAACCCCTTGACATCTTCCTCATGTGTATTCTGGACCTTGCCTGTTATCTTGGGCCCCAACGTGTCCCTGTCCAGTCCAGCCCAACGAACAGAAACGAAAAACGACACCAGATTTACGTGGGAAAAACCCTCAAGGGGAAGAAAAACTCACTGATCAGATTACAGAGATTCGTTTTGAGATCGCTTTGTGTATCACTCTGAAAAACCTAGTTTCTCTCTCTCCTTATTTTCTACACAATAAGGAACTATTTATAGGGAAAACAGAATTAAAAAAGTCAACGCCAAATCTTAACAATATATCTAATAAAGTCAACGCCAAATCAAGGACAAGACTGTTTTTCAATACCTAAACGATGAGAAGAATCAGATTAAGGTATGTACAAATCAATGCTTGACAACAACCTTACTTTGATACACCTTTTTCTTGGTCTATTTGTGCAATTCAATTATGTTATCTATTGATAATTGGATATCAATGTATGGAATATAGGGGAATATGCTTGTCGATGGATACAGAATAGATGAGGCACTTCACTTCCATGGTGGCATAACCACGGATAATGTTGTTTCTGTCATAAGAATGGTTATAAGTTAAGGATGATTGATGCTATTAATATATGCGACTTAACAAAGAAAAATTTAAAGGACACTGATAATCCGAAAATGTACAGGAAACTGAAGAGAACAAAACTGGCATAATGCCTCAAGAGGCTCAAGAAAGCACCAGCGGCTCATATGTTGTATTTGTTGTAGAGTTTATAAGGATGAGAGAGTGATCAAAACAAAATACTTTATTGATATTGTGGAAACAATACAATACTCACATTTCTAAACTTCTTGACTCAATAAAAACACTACACACTTTATGGACACAACTCACTCTTATATCTTGGAGACTCTTACTTATCTTTTGGATGATTCTTAGATAGGAGACACTTTTTTTGTTGTGGTGGGAGACATACTCCTTGTTGTGGTGGAAGACACACTCCTTGTTATGAAGCTGGATACCAAGTGAGGAGGCCTTGGAGTCTATTTATAATTATGATAGGAAGGGTGTAGAATATAGGAGAGATCTATAAGAGGTTGGAGATGGATGTTAGTGGAAGATTCTAGAAGTAGTATGCGGTGGAGGAGGTGAGAAACTTCTAGAGAGACCAAACTCTAGAATTAGGCTCCTGCTTTGGATTACTCTTCTTGGGCCATGTTTCTTGGGCTCATGGGTTGGTGTTGGATCTTTAACATTTGCCCCTCTTGATCTCCCAGTAATGGCGAGCCTACTAGATGGCCAAGATGCTAGCAGCATCGGGATCCTTCCTTCTGGATTTGTGAACCTTCCTCATCACCCCGGTTGTGTAGAAAAATTTAGAGGATATGAGTATGAATAATGAATCTTTATTGATATAACACACAAAGTATTACAACGCGATTTTACACACTTAGTGTTTCACTACACAACTCACTCCTCAACAGCTAACAACTCAATGACACACTACACAAGTTGAATACAACACACTCTTGAAGACTCTTGTGACTGTGGTAGGAGACTCTTATTTGGTGGATGAGTTGCTTGCTTGATTTTATGATAAGATGAGAAGACTTTGGACTCTTTTTATAGTAGAGGATGTAAGTGTGTAGAATATAGGAAGGATGTAGAAGATGTAGAAGATATTTTGGGAGAAGAATCTAGATAAGGAAAGGGATGGAGAAGAATAGAGAATTCTAGATTTCTCTAGAATTGATCACCTTCTTTGAGCCATGCATGTTGGGCTCAAGGATTGACCTTGAGCTTGAGTCTTCTTTGAGTTGGTGTTGGGCCTTCAACACACCTCTCAACACCGATCCCTCTTGTTTTTATCCTCAGAAGTCGACGGAATTCTTCGAATTTTGCTTGATTGAGTTCCTTGGGATATCTGCTATTTGATTCTTCATGTTGTCACTGGACTGAAGATTTCTTTGTAGTCTTGTCCATATTGCTGTGAGAACTCTTGAGCAACCAAACGAGCCTTATATCTCTCTATAGACCCATTAGGCTTGATCTTCACCTTGTAAACCCATTTAGTCGAGATAGGCTTCACATCTTTGGGTTTTGGCACTAGCTCCCATGTCTGATTCTCCTTCAAGGTCTTATACTCTTTCTCCATGGCCTTGATCCATTCTTCATTCCTTGATGCCTCTTCGTAAAAAACAGCCGGCATCTTCTGATGCGCATTATTTTTTATCTATTGTCGATGATTTTGGTCGAGCAGCGTGGACTTTCTTGCTGATTGAGAAATGTGAGGCATCTCAATGTCTGATTGATTTCTTTACCATGATGAAGAACCAATTTGGTGTCTCGGTAAAATGTGTCCACACCGACAATGGTTTAGAGTTTGGCTCTTGAACCATGGAGCGTTTCTATAAAACTCATGGAATACTCCATCAAACTTCATGTGTTCACACTCCTCAGCAGAATGGACGGGTCGAAAGGAAACATCGTCATATTTTAAATGTGGTTCGTGCGCTCAGATTTCAAGCTGATTTGCCCCTAAAGTTTTGGGGAGAATGCGTGCTCACGGATACATTCCTTATTAATAGAACTCCCGCATTACTCTTAGGCGGGAAAACCCCTTATGAGTTGCTGTTTCATAAACAACCGTCTTACTCACTTGTTCGTGTTTTTGGTTGTTTATGTTATGCATACCGTGTCCCTCGTCAAAGAGACAAATTTGAGTCTCGGAGCAGGAAATGTGTCTTTTTGGGGTATTCTCATGAAAAGAAAGGATGGAAAGTTTGTGATGTCGAGACAGGGAATTCTTTTTGTTTCTCATGATGTGGTGTTTTGTAAAGAAATTTTTCCTTTCAGTAATAAGGAAGGCTCAGATTTGTTGAATAACAAAAGGAACAGAAGTGCTTCCTCTTCATGTGGAAATAAAGATGATACTGTGGTCACTTCTATGCTTGAGCCATGTGAAGAGGATAACAAACTTTCAGGGGGAGCATTTTATGATCATGATTCAGCTGCATCCGATGACTATGTTGTTGAGTCAAGTATCTCACCAAGGCCAACTCAACATATGCAGTCTGTTTCAAGTGAAGAAGACAGCCGAGCAATTTCTGATCATGAAGAGTAGCTAGGTCGTAGTCATCGAGTCAAAAGCAAATCCGTTCGCCTGAAAGATTATGCTTGTCACACGGCCACATCAGTTAGACCCCATCTGACAATCCCACGACAAAAGGTAGCCTCGGGTAAGGCCTATCCCATAACTAATTCTGTAACCAGCAACGTTTACTCTCTTGACCATCGGAAATTTCTACATGCTGTAACCAGTCATGTTGAGCCCAGGACCTTTAAAGAAGCAGCACAAGATCCTCTATGGAGGGAAGCCATAAGGAAGGAAATAGATGCATTGGAGGCTACAAAAACCTGGACATTGGAGAGGCTTCCTCCAGGTAAAAAGGTGATAGGGTGCAAGTGAGGGTACAAGATAAAATACAATCCCAATGGAACAATTGAGTGATACAAAGCTCGGCTTATTGTTCTCAGCAACACACAAATAGAAGATATGGAGTTCAATGAGACCTTTGCACCGGTCGCAAAAATGACCTCGGTTCGCTGTTTATTATCTGTGGCAGTGGTTAACGGATGATATTTATATCAAATGGATGTAAATAATGCTTTCTTGCATGGAGACTCGAATGAGGAAGTTATATGCGATTACCTCCTGGTTTCGTGACCACACAATCTAACCTGGTGTGCCGCTTGTGCAAGTCTCTATATGGACTTTCAAGCAGTATTTAGATAAATGTTTCAAGGTCATGGATCTGCGATACTTGAAGTATTTCGTGGGTGTTGAAGTTGCTCGTAGCCGCGATGTGATTTTCGTATGTCAAAGAAAATATTCACTTGATATTTTAACAGAGCGTGGCATGCTTGGAGCAAAACCCGCTGAATTCCCCTCGGAGCAAAATCAACGCTTAGCACTCACTTCGAGTCCTGATTTTCATGACCCTGGCTTATATCATCGTCTAGTGGGCAGACTTATTTATTTGACAATCACTCGGCCAGGGTTATGCTATTCTGTCCACATCCTGTCCCAATTTATGCAAGCACCGAAGCAGGAGCACTATGATGCTACATTACGTGTGCTACGCTATTTTAAGAGTGAACCAGGTCGCGGCATTTTCTTGCCCTCAGCATGTGATTTGCAACTTTATGACTATTCCGATTCTGATTGGGGTAGTTGTCCACTTACACGTCGCTCGGTGACTGGTTATTTTGTCATGCTTGGTGGATCTCCTGTCGCTTGGAAAACTAAAAAACAGTATCGAGCGATGGCAGCTACAACTTGTGAGCTTGTTTGGCTTAAATCTTTTCTTGCTTCACTTGGAGTATTTCACTCACAGCCGATGACCCTTCATTGTGATAATCAAGAAGCTTTGCATATAGCTGCCAATCCTGTTTTTCATGAGCGTATCAAGCATATTGAGATAGATTGTCATTCTGTTCGTGAGAAAGTGCAGGATGGCACCATCATTACGAGACACTTGCGTAGTCAGCAACAACCTGCTAATATATTCACTAAAGCGATTTGTCGTCAGCAGTTTCAGCATCCATTGTTCAAATTAGGTGTTCGACATCCTCACACTCCAACTTGAGAGGAAGTGTAGAAAGATCGTATATCTGTATATATGTTAGTTTCCTTAGAATAATTTATTTAGTTGCTGTGTTAGGAGATTTAGCAGTGATTTCCGTAGAGGCATATGAGACTTGTATACATACCAACAGCCTTGGTCAATAAACAACATAACAAATTCTCAAAGTTTTCCAATTGTCCAATTCTTATTGGAGCATTCAGTTGAAGTTGCTTGGTCGTTCACCTGCGCTAGAGACTCTTGTTTTTAAGAAGGTTAGTGCCATCGATGCTAATTTGCTGTGTTGTCGTTGTCTCCCCCAACAGTAAACAACATTTTGTAATTTTTCGTCTCGCTTTCTATCTTTGTGTAGGGACTTGAAATATGGTATTATGAACTAAAGCCTTTGCACAAACAACGAAAGGTTCCGTTCCTAAAAAAACCCGATCACCATTCAAGTTGATCGTGAAACTTTTTCGAAAGGGTAAAGCCTTGAAGGTGAAGCAGATGATCATGAATTAATCCCAAGGAGTCGAGCCGCAATGAGACTCACCTTTCGATGGGACATAAGCGCAACCGCATGTTGTGGTTTCCTATGGCAATTAGGTATCTCTGTTTTGGATTGCCTAACAAATTAGCTCGCTCGCTTTTTACTTTGTTCTAGTTAGTGACGTGTGTATAGTGACGTTTGCGGAGTTCATTGTGTTCAGCTAAAAGTTCTCGATGCGCTTGAATGCTCAACAAATTAGGTTTCCTGTTGTAGAAACTTAGTCGAGGCGCCTGGCCATCAAACACTGCTGTTCTGTGCCGCTCATCAGTTGGTTCAATGCAACAGATACCAATCTGATTGTGATGCAATTGTTACGATCAGGGTTGTTAATTGCAACACAAACAATAACAAGTACGTAAAATAAATGAGACAAAGGTTTACATGGAAACCCTTGCGAAAAAAAAACCACATGCCGTCGTCGACGACAAAGAATCCAATATTCAAACTCCACAACAACACGAGACAAAGAAGATGTAATCTCCTCCTTAACTAATCTCACAAGCTCTCTCCAAGTGTGTTTACTTTCTTAAGGCAGCGGTTGCTATGCCTCTAACGATGCAGTTTTCTGCAATTGTTCCCATACTTAATACCTCCTAAGCTCTTTGCTTAGAAGATGACAAGAGAAGATTATGTGCGGATCAAATACAACTCAACCCATTTAATGGAGAAGACAAATATAGGGCCCCAAGGTGCAAATTGTGTAGCTTTAATCAACAAAAACCATCATCTCGTTTGGTTAATCCCTTGAAACAAGAGATCATGTAGAAGATTTGAAGACAATTCAACAGCAATATTGTAAAATTTTATCTTCTATGTTTTAGTCATCTTTTCCTTGCATCTATTCAACATCTAGTATTTGCTTTATGATCAATGTGTGATCTCTGGAGACTGGAGTGGTTTGTGTTACAAGAGATAGTGAACTAGCTGTTGTGACCCTACTGACACGAAAGAAAACTCACTAACAAAAGGTTAGAAAACACAAACCATGGAGAAACCACATTGTCTGTACGGAAGCTCCACCGACGGCTAAAGAAACACACTGACAGCATTGAAACCCCACTGACGATCGTGTGGTTAGTGGGTTTTCTGTACTCTCCGTTGTGTTCGTAGTAGCCAACCGGCTGTTACTTGCAGCACAGATTAGTTTCTCTATCTAGATAACCCACAGTCAACATCTTAGTTTTAACCTATAAGATTTTATATATTTTAACAATAACGTATATCAAATATAGATTATTAATAATGTTTATAAAACATAAAAAATCATTTTGAAGTCAATCATTATACTCTCGACTAATCCACGAAGATTTTATATATATATATATATATATGTTTTTAATAATATATGTCAAACATATGTATTAAGGATGTTATAATTATATTTACAAATATGATTGTATGTTTATAAAATATTATAGTTTATAAAACATGAGTATATGTTTATAAAACATTAAAATATACTTGGGCCAAGCCCAAATCAACTCGATGCTGCCCAAAAAATCACGGCCCAATTCTCTTTCTCCCTTCAACTTAGCCGGCCCACTTCTCTTTCTCCCCTCATCTCAGCCGACCCTAACTCTCTCCCTGATTCCGAGATCGTCGCCACAACCACCTCCGAAACCGTCGTCAAGACAACTGTCGTAACCCCGGAAACAATTCTGGGTTCTTGTTTTTCGATTTGCATCGCGATGGTTCGGTTTTTGTTCTTGGTGATTCTCGGTGGATTTCTCATCTGTTTGGTCGACGATGGTTGTGGCTGGCATCTCGATGACGACGTTTGGTGACGGTGTTTGGTGGTGGTGCTTGCGGCAGCTGGCGGCGTTTGCTCCCTTCATGATTGAAGCGACGGTGTGATTTGGTCGTTGCTCCCCGTCCATTTTTGTCGATCCTGGGCCCAAGGTATCAAGCCGATTATTTTCAATCGATGACGACGTTGAGGCGTCCAAGATTTTGATTCCTTCCTGTTTGATTGTACGAATTCCGCGATAATGGTCGGAGGAAGGCGGCGGCTCAAGGCTCGCCACCCCTCCAGTGAGGTGGCCGGTGATGAACCAATAAAAAAAAAACTAAGGGCATAACCCCTCGACCTATCTGCCTTCGTTGGTTGTTCGTTGTTCGATCTATGGGCTTTAATTGTTTTGTCCGACTTCTTGTTTGTTCGAATTTTTTATGTTTGATGTTCTCCTGATGTTTTTTGCTTCCGTTTGGATTCCGCTTTGATTTCAGTGATCTCCTTTTGTGGTTTGTCACCCTGAACCCGTGGATTCCATGTCGTTTCGTCTGTGTAATTTGATGATTCGTGTAATCTGTATTCTGTTGATGATCTATATGATTCCTGAAATTGATGTTTAGTCGGACAAAAAAATAAAAACAGAAATCTGTCTTTTGCTATCTATGTTGTGATTGGTTTTCGGCCTGTGTGATGAATAACTGTACATCCCTGCAGAAATCGGAGGTCAATTGTTTAATAATTTATCCCTTATGCTAATCGAACATAAAAGAAAAAAGAATGTACAATATTTTAGCATTACAAATATGTTATATTAGAAATATTACATTATAAACGGTCATATAAAATACGTAACGTATAAAACATTACAAATGTTCACATAAAGTATATGACATTTTTGAACCTTATGAAATACTGTAAGTATTCACATAAAATGAATAACACTATAAACATCCCTGTAAAATGTATAATAGTTTGAGCTATAATAGTTGCATTATGATTATCGATATAAAATGCGTTATAACAAAGGTCATGATGTTATAAATGTTATAGAAACACCAAACAAATGAAATATATAATATTTTGATAATCTAATAACATTATAGATGTACATATAAATGTATAACATTTTTAAAATATTATAATTATGTAATATATGAAATATTATCAATATTCATACAAATGTATAACATCTTAAACTATAATGATAACACTATAAGTATCCACATAAAATGTGACATATGAAACATTATAAATATAAATCATTATAAATGTCCAATTAAAATATACAACATTAAAAATATCCCACATTATAAAAATGAAAAAATATAACATTTTCAATCAAACTTTACATTATAAATGTATGTTATTAAATGTATAATATTCTACTCCAATATTACATTATAAATGTCCAAAATGAAAATGTACAACATTTTCAATCAAATAATACATTACAAAATGTTTAAGAATACAAAATGTATAGCATTTAACCAATCAAGCATAATATTAAAATATACAACCTAAAAGGTAGAACATAATAATCACATATAACATTAAAAATATACAATTGATTGAAATATTATAAATTTCTAACACAGAAAATGTCTCATAACATTATAAATGTTTATTTCAAAATACATAACATTAAAAATACACAAATCAAATCAAATCACTATGTAAACCCATAACAATGGTATAATCACCTTAAGCCCATAATCATGACATATTAAGCCCAAAATTAAGACAAAAATATCAATTAAATCTAAAACACTAACTAAGCCGTTAAAAGACTTAATAATATATTTGAATTACGTGTGACTTGATCCCACAAAGGTATGTAGGCAGTCTTCACAGACGCAATCGCATAAACTATAAGTTAACAATCAACCTTAACTCTAAGTTAACACACCTTAACTCTAAGTTCTTGTCGAACTATAGAAGGCTTGATCCCTCAAGGGTATGTGGGCAACCACATCGATACAGCCATAATAAACTCTAAGTTTTGATATTAATTAAAAGTTATATAGTCTTGAACTACATTCGACTTGATCTCTATATGAGTATGTAAGCAGCCTTCACATGCATAACGGAACAAACTCCAAGTTAACCATTAATCCCTATTATAAGTTAAAAGTTAACACAACAATCAATCGAAAATTTCAAACCAATAAACTACATTCGGTTTGATCCCTATATGAGTATGTAGGCAGTCGGAAGGCACAACTGCATTAATTAAAAATTAATCAACTTTGTTTTCACATGATTGATCTAATCTTAGTGTGAAATGGTAACTGTTTGTTTGTTATTACTGACTCTCTATGTTGGTATGATAGGTTATCCTTAAGTTAGAAGCTATGTCGAATCACACTCTTTTCGTATTTGTGTGTAATGCGTGTTAATTAACCTGATGCTAATATTTCGACACTAAAAGTGTGTGTTTATGAAACCAACCTAAAATATTCTGTTCAAAACGGAGCGATCGTTATACGAGAGTGTTCGCTAATCCTATTTGTCCCAACGCGCTACGGCAATAGGATAGCATTATCTTTATTCCAAACTCTAACCTATTTGCGATGGCCAGCTATTTGCACGGTCGAAACTCCTACTTTTTTTATTTTTACATGGTGAGGGCAACATATGCATCATGAGTGTGTGTGTGTGTTTATTTTTCGCTCTGTTTGTTTTTAATATAAGTATGATTTTTATGCTTGATCACTTAATGTATAACATTTGAGATTCTCATGAAGATTATTAGATCTTTTTTCCATGTGCCTAGATTCATATAAATTTATAGGACAATTGTATTATTTTACACCTACCGATATGTGGCATGGTTTTTCACAGGAATCATTTGTATATTATTATTTTTGATCTACTAACATGTGGTATGGCCGTAGTTAGATGATTAATATGATGTAAAGTTCAATCATAAGGACACTTCATTAGATTAAAAATCTTTATGAGAATCTCTTAAAAAGAACCTATTTATTGTGTGTTGGTGTTAACTCTTTGTGTGACAGGTGCCATGGGATATATATATTAGTATGGTTATAAATCATCCGATTCATCATATATCTATATCTAACGTCTTTGCTTGCAGGTTATCATTATAAATGAAATCCCATGGTAAAATATAGGTGTGCCAAGCTATTGGCAATGCATTCATATTATGTTTCATCACTTACATGACATAGAATGTCAATCTAAGTTAACAACTTAGGGACTACGAACAACAATCTTATTTCCCATCACCTAGAGTGCTTTAAGATTGATTATCACCAAAAATGTGAACCTTCTTTACCTCTAAAAGAGTAGCAATGTAATAACCCAAAAATTTATCAAATTTAAAAATATATATTGGATTAAAAATATACGTACGAAGCGTATACAACGAACGCAAAAATAAAATTTATTAACGATGAATGTTACATCGTTAAAGTTATTATGCATTTGAGACACAGGTTTATGCTTGAAAATTTGAAATCATTGAATGAAATGTTATTGTCAAATATTTGGGATAATTAAATCGACAACGATTAATTATCGAGAGACGTTATGATCGTATGTATATACATATAACGAATGAATCAACGTTATAATATTATAACGTAACTGTTTTTAATTTCAGAAAATTATATCATTAAAAGGAATACGATATTAATATTTTTGATACAAATAAATCGACACGAATTAATTAACGAAAGATTAATATTACGAAACTAAGATAAAAATAGATTATCGAAAATATAACGAGGGACCAAATAATTTAAACACACTTTTTCCGCTTCTTTTCCATTTCCTTTCACCAAAACTCCACTCAGCACCCCACACCCTCACATTCCACCACACCCGACACTCCCACCATGCGCACCACCACCCACCGCCACTACCTTCCTTCATCAACCGCACCATGATCATCTCCATAAGGCCATGAAAGGTTTGCAGCAAGGAGAAAAGGAAAGAGGAAGCAGCGCCTTTGAGCCGTACCCCTTCGCGCCACCTTGTGAAGCCGAAACAAACTCACTCCGGCAATCATGGATTCTCGTAGCTCCTCTGCATCACTTGCCATGACCATCGACGCGTAAAGGTGACAACGCCGAGCAAGTTGCCGGCCATGGTGATCATCAATGGCAGCCGGCATGCGCGGGTACTTCCTCGCGTTCACCTCGTCGCCTCGTCGCCCACACGCCGCCATCAACTCAAACAACGCTGCCACCTCTCCGACCATCACTCAGGGAACGTTTTGACAAGTTGGAACGATACAGAGAAGATTAGCATGGCCTTTGCTCAAGGATGTCACGCATAAGTCGAGATAAAGACTCCAAGGAGTTTTTCGGCCAACTTCCGGCCAACTTCCTACTGAAGTCCGGTGATGAGAAAAGACAGTGCGTTCCAGAGTAAGGTGAAGTGGCTTAGTGGTGTCGGGTGCCTTTGGTTTCAAGATTTGGACGTAAACGAATATTAAAGTGCCTTAACGAATTTTTCCGGCCAAGTTCCGGCCAAAGTCCGGCGGACAGCGGTGAAAACGTATGGCAGAGTAAGACGATGTGTTTTGATGGCATCGGGTGTAATAGGTGTCGAAGTTGGTACATAAACGAGCTTTAAAACGGCTTAACGAAGCTTTTCCGACGACATTCCGGCCACCGGTAGTGACGACGACGAGGACATGAGGGTGAAGAAAGCGGGACAGCGGGTTATGTGTTTTATTTGCCATAGTCGGGGGACTAAGGATTTGGTCCAGGTCAGAAAATGTTTTACAGGTACTCATCGATTGCCATAGTCGGGGGAGTACCCTGCAAATCAAATATATAGACTTTGGTTGCTGAGCTTTTAGTTCACGGTTATGTGTTTTATTTGCAGATTATTCACCAAGCAGTGTTGAAGCATTAGAGTGAGATTTTATGCATTTAGATACTTATCTCATAGTCCGAGATGTAACAAATACTTGTTGGAAATCACTTGTAAGCAATGAGACATTATAATGTATTCGGGATTACATGTCATTATGATTTGTATCATTCAGGTAGCTTCCTTAGCTTCTATACCTACAAATCCGTTTGGTTTGTTTGGCCTTGTCATGGGCTGGGTCTATGACGGCATAACGTCACGTACCGGACATTCCGGATTTCCGGGCGTTACACATCGGTTCTGGGCCCTCAACTCGGTCTCGAAGGTCAAGGTACAGAGGGAAGGTTTCTCACCTCTTACCTGTCTTTTGCTTGAGCGTGATGTCGTAGCAGCGCTGGGACTCCTTTTGGCTTTCCTTCATCTGGCCTTCCCTATTCTGGGTTGGGAACTTGAGGCCGAGATAGCAGGGGGCCACGGCTACCCTCAAATCCACTAGGGTTGATTTTCCTATAATCCGGTTGTATGTCAAGGAGAGGTTCACCACCAAGAAGTCAACAACTCGGGTCATTGTCCTGTTAGTGCCTTCATCCCCAAGGACTAACGGGAGAGAAACATACCCTTTAGGGAACACAGAGTTCCCAGTGAACCCGACCAGGGGGTTTCTGAAAGGTTTCAGGTCTTTATCTTTCGGCCCCATCTTCTTGAACACGGAGAAATACAGGACATCGGCAGAGGAACCACTGTCCACCAATATCCTGTCCACATCAAATTCCCCAATGTGATATTCTTGAGCTGGCGATATTCTTCCGTGTCATGCCCGTGGTCTTTATGATACAGGTAGTATCGGGAGGTATCTCGATTATCCTCTCGAGAGCTTTGCTTCTCTAGGTTTATCTGGAGGGATTTTCTTCTTGGGCTGCCATGAGTATCTCGGCTCGGGAGGTCCCTTTTTTTTTTTTTTTTCTTCTCTTTCTTTCCCTCTCGACTTGAGGAGGGCATCCTTTCTCCAAGTGGGAATGGACGGACCCCCAATCTCGTAAACTGGATTCTCCCTTTGTCAGGCCCCTGAATCGATCCTAGATCGCCATTTCGGCCTCTGCGAATACGTGTTGGCTGAGTTTTACCAACAAAGTTGTATACGTCCAAGGACGCTTCACGATCAGGTCATATGCCAAGCTCCTATTCTCCAGTCCTCTGACCAAGGCTCGACAGATGTCGGAGTCTTTCGCCTTCTCGATATGGACAACTTTAGAGTTGAACCTCTGAATATAACTCCTCACACTTTCACCCGGTCTTTGCTTTACTTCATAGAGGTGCTCTGAGGTCAGCTGAATACTTCGATTGTTGATGAATTTGGCGGTAAACTCTTTAGCCAAGGCCTCGAATGATCCAATAGATCCCGAGGGGAGCCCATTGAACCATACCCGAGCCAGTCCCCTAAGCGAGGTCGGGAAGGCCTTACAGATGATGCCATCCGACGTCCCGCATAGGTTCATGGAGGTCCAGAAGGTCTGGATGTGGTCGAAGAGGTCCCCTGTGATGTCATAAGATTTCGTCGCTGGCATCTTGAACTTGTCATGCGGGACTTCTCTGTTGATTTTCGGAGTGAAGGGCGTCTCCATCCTTAGTCCGACTTCGTGCTTCAGATCTCGATGAGTCTCTTTAATTATCTTTAAGAGCTCCTCGACCCTTTCTTTCAGCTCTTGAGTAGGGTGCGGAGTTGCCTCCCCACTTTTTGGCTTTTCTCGAGGACAATTCCCGGCCGATCTTGAGTTCAGGAGATTTCTTAGGTCCTTCGCAGAGGTGATTAAGTGGGAATGAGTGTGTGTGGATTCCCCCTGTCCCTCTTGCGAAGACTTGTTTCGATTCAGGTGATGCCTGAGGTCGGCTTGGGATACCATCCTGTGTTGGTCCCAAAGAGATGGGATCAACTCGGGCTAAACACTAGGTCCTGTCCCAATCGGAGGCAGGGACAACATTTGGTTCAGCAGGTCGGTCATTGTCTTCATAATGGCAGAGGTGTGTTCCTCCATTTAGAGTCGGAATTGGTTGAACATCTCGATCGTCAACGCTTATGCATTCTCTCCAAGTCTCGTCACCTCATCCTCTCGGCCTGCTTGAAGGGCGAGGAGTCGGGACAGCTTTTTTGGGTTACTATTACGGGCTTGTTGCACCTGGTCTCGAGTACTCTGACGACTTTGTGTCATTGGATCAGCCCCACGGTGGCGCCAAACTGTTTGTTCCAAAGTTGGGAATGTTGGTTCCGAGTTCGAAAGTTGGGCCTGAGCTCCTTGGGCCTATGCGGGGGTCTGCAGGATCGGTTGATTTAGGCATAATCCTGACACGAAAACCTACACAGACCAGAAACAACAAGCTCAGTTATTCAGATCCGAGGTGAGATGCTCGGGGACTGGCTCCGATGCCTAAGTTAGTCTTTATCCAAAAATGGCTAAAATGATTTACTGAAATGACAGAGTTGGGGTCCCAAGAAGGTTTATCTTTATGGGTAATAAATGAGGGTATTTATAGGATATTATTCACTCTCTTCATGGTGGACACTTGTCACCACCTTAGAAGGTGTGATATTTAACCATCCATGGGATGTCACTTGATCTTTCTTAATAGGCTCTTGACTTAATGATGTTGGGCCTTTTGTTGGACTTTTACCCCATAAGATCACAATTATTTTGCACCAATAACTTTGAAAAATGATAGATAGTTGCTTCAATCTATATAAATACATAATGATACAATCATTTTTTTTTATTGGTAAATTGGGCTTAATGGGTCTTTAAGGTTATGTGTTTCTAATAATTAATATGTGGGTTGGAGTTTTAATGAATATGGGCTTATGATTTTTAATGCTTGATGTGTGATTGAGTTTCTAATGCTTAATGTGTGTGTTTAGAATAATCGCATTTTTTCTATTGATAAATTGGGACTAATGAGTTTATAATGACTATAAATCTTTAAATATTAGTATATGGATTCGGACTATAAAAACATTAAAAAAACACAATATAGCATGAATGTCTAAAAGATTATCTTTAAAGTTTTAATAATAAATTGTCATTTATGCTACATATGGTTGAAATTAATTGTTATTAATATGATGATCGTAGAATAATCATTCACGTGTTATTTAGATGGTTAAACAGATATTATTGGGATTGTCCTCACGTTTCTTTGCTATGTAAGCCGTTGAATTTTGATTTTACTTAATAAACAACATTGACAATTACAATATTGTCACGATCATGATGTATAAGTGTCATGTCTATGTCTCTATCATGCTTCATGTCATGCAAGCGAAGTCCAGGCAAATTGGACGCACATAAATTATAATTCAACGATGGATGTTGGAAAATCACCATTCATATCTAGATACTACAACAAATGTACATCTCACGACAATAGGGTGCTTTGTCCTTGCAAGGACTTTGTTTATCAATGTTTTCCTCACACTAGATCAGAGAATATCAAACACATGTTTTAAAAATTAAAAAGAGTTTCTTATTAATATCCTCGTCCCACTAAAATGCATCATTTTCCTAATTTAAATGTTCAACAAAAGATATTCTTCCTCTGTTTAACGAAAATTGCAACAAATTTACTATGCATACATATCGAGGTGAAGTTTAACTCGTTTTACGGGACGATCAAATAATATCTTTTTGTAAAATTTTCATGAAATATTAATTATAGTTCATGTCGCGTAGTATAACCTAGACTAAAAAAAATATCTTTATGTCGTCTAATGATAAAATAAAGATAATCAAAATACGTACGAAATACTCCTAACAAAATTAAACTGCTGTAATTGTTAATGGGACGGAGGGGGTAACATTTTGTATAAATTCCCAAAAACTAAAAAAAATGCAAAAATATTTCCATTCAATATAACACGAGAAAATAACTTCCATAACATACACCCTTTCCATCATCGACTCTCTTTTTCCTCTTCAACTGTAATATCCGAAAATTTTGAGAGTTTTAAAATAAATATATAATGTTATGATTTTAAAATAAATCGTGCTTAAAGGTTATATATTTAAATCTAAGAAAATATTTGATTATTCAATTAAATATGACGAAGGAATATTTGGAGTAATTAAATGATCGTTGCGACGATAAACATTACGAACGAATAACGTTACAACGTTATAACCTTATAAACATTGCGCGTAAAGGCTAGCAATTTTAATCCCATAAATAATGGATTATGACTCGGGAGGTCATATTTTCGTATATGGGATAAATCTATCGATGCAAATAAATTATCGATAGATTAATATTGTGAAATTATGATGAATAATAGATTGAACGAGTTACAAACATTGAGAAAAGAAAATTAAAAGAAGATTGATTTTAGAAACCCTAATGAACAAGAACACCTTTCGATTTAGAAGAATAAAGCCTAAACATTATGATTTTCTTGAAAAGAAATCTATGAATTTGCAATCGTTTTCTTTGATTTTGATGGGCTTATTGTTTATGCTGCAACATGTAGCTATCCAATTGCTGCAACGCTATGTATCCTAATACGTTACGTTTGTGAATTTTTTCACAATCTTTAACTTTTTTCTTTTTTGTGATTTTTTTAAACTTTTAACACCTATCTTTCATCATTTCATCTGTTTCAAAGGATCACTTACTTTCATAGATTCTTAAAATCAAAGAAACCCTTATATCCCGTCACTCTCTTTATATCCCGTCACTCTGTTTCTCAAAAGCAAAGAAACCTTCATAAATTTTCAAAATCAAAGAAACCTCTCGCTTACTGTTTCAAAGCAGTTGGATAGCTACATGTTGCAGCATAAGCAATAAGCCCGTCACCCTCTTTATAAACGAGCCATTACATCCAAAAACCATCGTCAATTCATGCGCTTTCCACCACAGACCCCAACTGAACGGCCAAGCCAGTCATTCTCCTCACTCTTCCACTACTCACTTCCTCAGCAACCTCCGCCGCCGACACCAATCTCGTCGAATTAGGGTTTCAATCAAATCGAATTCTCCATTTCTCTGCGTTTTTTTTTTCTTCTTTATTGTGAATGAGCAGCGGCGGCGGCGGCGGAGGCGTAGAGGATGAAAATGGGGGCGGGGAAGAGAAGAGTGGGGAAGTACGAGGTGGGGAGGACGATCGGCGAAGGAACCTTCGCGAAAGTGAAGTTCGCGCAGAACACGGAGACGGGGGAGAGTGTCGCGATGAAGATCTTGGCCAAGAGCGCCGTCCTCAAACACAAGATGGTCGATCAGGTCGTTTTTTCTTGATTCTTTGATCAGAGAAACTTGGAATTGGGTGGAGCATTTGATGTGGTTTTAGCGACTGGGCGGTTTGGTATGGCTAATCAAACTAATGTTAATCAGAATCATTAACCGAATTAGAAAACCAGAATCCAAAACCAAAAAAGGTCTAGAACATTACGTGCAAAGAAATCAGGAATCAGAAACTGAAATCCATTTTTTCAAGATTTTAGCTTTCTGCTTCTGATTTGTTAATTTAGGAAAACAAAAAGTCAAACCAAATACTCCCTCAGTCCCAATTTAAATACAACCATTTGACATGGCACGTATGTCGATGCAAAGTTTGACACGCATGTAACGATACTCCACCGTAGTTTTTTGTAAATTTATCGTGAAACATCAATGATGGTGTAAGTTATGTACTTCAACCTAACACATATTGCGGGATGATCAGACGTGATCTGATATGTAAACGAGATTTATATTCATGCGTAGATAATAGTACAAAATACGTATATGTTGAATGGAGGGAATAGTTTTTATTGGTTAGCCAGAGAATCCAAAACAGAATCCAGAATTGAAAGCCATACCAAACAGGGCCAGTGTTTGATTGGAAGCGATTGTTGTTGAAATGGTTTGCCCACAATGGACATGGCAAAAATATTATAAGTGTATATATAAATCCTGGCCACTCCACTCATTCTCAATTGGTCGTGAGTCGGAACTCTTTAGGCTTAATAGTTGTATTTGATAAGTTGTCATGTTGAATGTAATTTAGATGATATGTGTACTTTGCATAGATAGATAGTTGGAAGAGTACGGAGAAGTATGAAAGACTGGGACAGGATGCATGGATTGAACGGAAATAGTTTGGGCTTATAAGTGGATAGATTCAACTAAGTGCCTAATATGGAGGTATATGTGGGAGAAACGCGCTTTTTTACTAATTATGGTTTAGGGAATCCAAGGATAGAATGGTGTGATTGATTGATAATTGAGGTGCTTAGTTAATTGCCATTATTTTCAGGTAGCATTTCGGTCAGTGAGATCTTATTTCTTCGATCGAAATGTATCTTGAATTCTTTAGTTTCTTACTTGAGCAGATCAAACGGGAAATATCTATAATGAAGATCGTTCGTCATCCTTACATAGTCAGATTACACGAGGTATGCGAGATTACATTTTGTAGGAATGGAATGAATTATGTTGTGGTTGTACTTCCCGTACACTTGTTTTTGAGTTTGCACTGACCTTTGTTGTTCGTTGTGGATGTTGCTGCACGGGTAAGGTTTTATCTAGCAGTGCAAAGATATATATAATTCTGGAGTTCGTCACTGGTGGAGAACTATTTGATGAAATTGTAAGTATGCTATTGGTTGCCTTCCAAATTGTGGTTTCTTTACCTTTATGCTTAGAAGTATTTTTAACTGATATAGTTAAGTAGATCAATATCATCAACTAGTAGTTGAAGGATGGACTAAAAAGGGCTAAAACATGAGCAGAACCAGGGTTTGAGTTGCAGAATGACGTGCATCAAGATGAATGGTCAATGACGTCGAACATTAGATTCCATTGTGTTGAATTCCTTGCTCGTTTGTGTAATTGACAGGTTCATCAAGGGAGACTATCTGAGAAAGAATCAAGGCGGTACTTTCAACAGCTTATAGATGCAGTTTCTCATTGCCATAGCAAAGGTGTTTATCACCGGGATTTGAAGGTATGCATATATAACCATGCCACTTCCTCATAGGCGGCAAGGAAAAATATATGGAATTATGGATTGTTAGCGTAGGTAAGGGTTTTGTTTCTCTCTATCCTGAAAATCTTCATTTCATGTGTAGCCGGAGAATCTACTTCTTGATTCACGTGGAAACTTGAAGGTTTCTGATTTTGGACTCAGTGCTCTACCCAAACAAGTAAGCTGGGTAGTATCTATTTTATCATGACACGCCGATGGTTTCCCATTATGCCGCTTATTTGTGAATCCTGTTGGCCAGGGGGTTGATCTTCTTCATACCACTTGTGGTACTCCAAATTATGTTGCTCCGGAGGTAAGTTTCCTATTAAAACTTCAAATGCAGCACTGCATTTTGCATTGTGCTAATACATGAGGTAACACAAGATCTGCCTCTAGATTTCACTAACCCTTTTGCTTTATATATGATTTTTTAGGTCTTGAGCAGCCAGGGCTATGATGGTGCAGCTGCAGACGTTTGGTCATGTGGAGTGATCCTTTTTGTCCTGATGGCTGGGTATCTGCCTTTTGTGGAAGTAGATCTGCCTTCTCTGTACAAAAAGGTAGAAAACTTGTTGGCATCTCCATTTTATAACAGTCGTATGGTAGCCTTAGAATTGCTTTAGTGTAGGATTAGGGTCATTTTAAGATTATGAGGTATGTGTTTAGGAGTTTATCCCATGTCTCTATATCCGACTTTTGGGCCTGTGGCTTTTAGAAGTGAAAGTTTTCTGATGTTCGGGAACTACTATGCACTGCTTCTAGTGTTGACACTTGTTGGAGTCTTACGAGACGATAATGTCAATTGATTTACTGTTGATGGGAAGTTTCTAATTTGCAGATAAATGCTGCCGAGTTCATCTGTCCATTTTGGTTTTCTCCAGCTGCAAAGTCATTGATAGATAGAATACTTGATCCCAATCCAAAAACTGTAAGCATCTTTTTATTACTTATGCTGGCCATTTAGGCACAATGGGTAGAATACTTCTTCGCTTTTTATGGCCACATTCTCTGTCTCTGATGCGCTTCTTAATTTTGCAGCGTATCACTATTGAGGAAATAAAAGGCGACCCATGGTTTGTGGAGAACTACGTTTCAGTTGGACATGAAGTGGAAGAAGAAGTAAACCTGGATGATATTCGTGCAGTTTTCGAGGACATTGAGGTATGAGTCTCCTTGATACATATGTATATTACTATATTATATTGGAAAAGTACAGGTTAGTTTGTGGGGGATTTGTAGGGGTGAAACCCATGTGAAAGTATTATCAGCATGCATTTCCGTCTGATATTGCACTCTGAAGTTGTTCTGGCGGTAATTTATTTTACAGGACCAATATGTAATTGACTCAAGAAATGAGGAAAGTGGCCCTTTAGTTATGAATGCTTTTGAGATGATTAATTTATCTCAAGGACTGAATCTATCAGCCTTATTTGACAGGCGACAGGTATGGCCTTGTTTACAGCATAGGTTGTGAGATCAATATTGATTAAGTGTGGCATTTTGTTTATTCTCATTACAACAAAAAACCAAACCTTTTTAATCCAAATAAGCACTTCTAGAGGAAAAAGTCCAATCGTCTGGCAGGTGAGCGAGTGAGTAGAGAAGGGGAGGGATAGGAAAAGAAGGAAATAAGAAATGCACCTCTTCTGTTGATGTTTATTGCAATCTCACCTCAGCAGTAGTTGAATTTGAATATTTGTTGTTTTGGAGATTCGATCGGTGGAGAATAGAGTCTTTTAATATTGGGAGAAGCTCTCCTCTTCTATCTGCACTTTTCCTTTCCTGTACTACATCTCCGATGCTCTGCCAAAAATCCACGAAATTTTGATTTTTCTTTCTTGAAATCTCATCTTTCTGATGTAGTGCTAAACTAGAGAAGACGTTGTATGTGTTTCTATCACTTCCAATGGCTCTGCTTGTCTAGATTTTCCTTCTAGTCAATGAAGTCAGTTCATATCAAAATCGAAATCTGAACTTCACATAGCCAACGATATGCTGATGACTTTTAAACTGCTGAACTTTCTTTCTGCTGCCTACTAATATTAAACTTTAACAATTCGGTCTTGTATTTTAAATATTTTTACGTCCCAGGATTATGTGAAGAGGCAAACTCGCTTTGTTTCTCGACAGCCTGCAAAAGTAATAATTTCCACAATTGAAACAGTTGGAGAGTCGATGGGGTGTAAGGTTCATACGAGATCCTACAAGGTAATACTTTCAAATTTCCTATTCTGGTAATTTTCAAGCAGAACAGCAATTTTTGCTAATCTACTTTGTTGGTTTATTCTGCTACCCATTCTTTTGGCTTATGAAACTAAGTATGTCTAGGATCGCAAGTAACATTATTGTATAAGGAGGGAAGCAAAGAAATAAAAGAAGCCAACGGCATATGTGGATAGCCATTCCTTTTCTTTTGGTCGTTGAGACAGGCACTAGCAGGACTGAGCTTCGATTTGCTTCTTGTGCTTGATTTATCATTCTTAGCAAGATTTAAATTAATGGCATCAATGGTTTTTGGCAGACAAGGCTTGAAGGAACAGCTAATATGACTGGTCAGTTTGCTGTGGTTCTTGAGGTAAATATCTCTCTTAGTTCTGACTATGATTTGCCCGTAAATTTTTTTTTTTTGAAATTTTTATATAAATTACTAAGATTTTGTTTCAGGTTTATGAAGTTGCACCGTCACTTTTCATGGTAGATGCTAGAAAGGCTGCTGGGGGCACTCTTGAATATCACAAGGTATACTTTTTGGTGGCTTTACTATTTTAAACTTTCTCATCATGGCCCAAAAACTGCTGAAGGGATTTTTTGTGAGTGGAAACCAATTTAT
Source organism: Drosera spatulata (assembly GCA_035668315.1). Lineage (NCBI taxonomy): Eukaryota > Viridiplantae > Streptophyta > Magnoliopsida > Caryophyllales > Droseraceae > Drosera > Drosera spatulata. The sequence continues at coordinate 24,812 of JAOVYX010012845.1, forward strand.
TTTATCAAAAGTGCCAGAAGATCTTTTTCTGAAACAAAAATGGTGCCAGAAGATGAAATGTTTTCCGGGCGTTTCTAAATGGTCATACCGTCATGAATTGGATTGACTTAGGCTTGTTATTTCAGGATTTTGACGATCAGGTAGATAACTGGGATGGCATGTGAAAATGATTTAGATTCTGTAACTCTACAAGTTAGAATTAGTGGTAGGCCTTTTGTCGTAAATGATCAAGGCTTGCTATATTCCGTGCAATGTGCTGACATAATGTCAGTCTTCACCAAGTGCTGAATTCTTATTCCGTAAGCATGTTGGAAACCAATATGCAGCCACTAAGTTTGGAAACTCCCTCGATGACATTCGAGGACTTAGACAAGTCTGTAAAGCCTTTGTTCTGGATGATCTGTTTTAAGTTTTAACTTCTAATTCTTGCCGCAGTTCTATAAAAGCTTTGTTGCAAAACTGGAGCACATAATCTGGAAACCCAGGGAAAGGATTGCACATTCTAGTCTTATGAGACTTGCTGATTCTGCTTCTTTTGGACGTGACGCAAGTCAGTGATTGGTAAAAGTGGTGACAGTCTGAACTCTCCTACGATGCTCCAAACAATATGTACAAAGACGGAAATGGATGTCAATGGTTTTTGTAGAATGCTATCTTCACTATGTGCCATATAGAATTTCATGTTAATAGTTCCATATTACAGGAAAATAGGTCATCATATAGCTGCTATATCTTACCTTTCAGTGTCCACACAACCAGCTTGTATCAGGTCGTATTGAGCTTCTGTATAAGTTTTTGAGATTGAGCAGTAAGAAGAAATAAATCATGTGCGATACTCTGGTTGACATTATTAGCAATAACGACAATGATGACAAAACCAAGCCTTCGTCATGCTCTCCATGGTTATGACGGTATTGTTCTCCTATCTTCTCCATCACTTGCATTCCGCCTTTTAATTCAGTATATCATTTCCTGTTTGTTATGTGTTGGCACGCTGCTCTTTCTTTATGCCATGGTAATGTTGTGCAGTAGTATCAGAGCATAGACAGGCTTGACGTCAATGAACTCAAATAAGAATAGAGTTCAAGCATAGACAAACTTTCCTTTCTTATTTTTTCCTGTATGGGTTTATTCCATGTTTCTCGAGTCACATTTGTCTCAAAACCATGTCGGAATCATGAAGCAATGTGTCTAAAGAGTGGCGCGATGGGCGTCAAATTCATAGCCAAACCAGACCCGTCCGAGGAACCAACTCATCCAAAAGCTCAAAACTGCCCTACGGAATGGGGGATTCCGATTCCGGCTCAGCCTTCTGCCGGAACCTTTTGGACATGAAAGCGAACAGTATGTCAGTGATGTTTGTTGCTTTGCTTGTGAAGAGCAACAAGCAAAACACAGACAGAGGATGATAAAAGCAATGAATGCAGAAAGCAACCAACTAATACTTGTGCCTCTGAAATTGTGTTTTATGAAATTTAAAAGAGTACTTTACATGTACGACTTGAGACAGAAGGTGTTGTCACTGTTGCTGTTGTTGTGGGGTGTTGCTCTCTGTTTTCCACTATAAATTGTAGGGGGACTAGCCTAGTTGGTGTTGGATTTTGTTTTTGCTTGGTTTGGATCAATTGAACAAGATTTGGGACCAAGTTGAGATCAGAGACATTGTGTTTAAAGTTGGTCTTGGGTGTGTGCTTGTGTTTGTCAGGTGTCCGGTCGCCTTTTCTCAGGATTTGTTTGCGTATTATCGCAATGTAAGCAACAAGGAGATCGAGAGATTGTCGATTCGAGGTTACAGAAAATGATACATGTGATTGACATCACCTGATGGAATGACTTACAAGATATAGCTAATGATAGTGAATAGAGGCCAGGCATTATGATAGGTTTATCACGGTTGGGCGCCACTAGTTTGAACTAATTATAGTCATTGTTCTCTCCCCTCGATGATAATCTCAACTCATTTTGCAACAAGATTAGTTCAAAAGGTTTAGGGATAATCTCAAGTCATTGTTCTCTCGCCCCGGGTTTATCATCCGAGCAATGGAATCTGCTATGCTCCCTTTTTGATATCTTAAATGAAGTGTTTAGGGCATAGACGTCGCTATCGGATGCATCTCGTGGTTAAACATATGGGGCTTCGGTTTAGTTGGTTTTGTTCGATACTATTCGCATAGGGTTAAAGGAACACCAGGTTGGCTAGACATAGGTCTGTTTGGAAACGATATCTAATCTTGCTTTCATGGTTCTGTGTATTAAACCGCGCATTTGAGCTGGTATTTATGCACTTAAGCGACGACATGTACTATCCGGATTAAGTCTTTAACCGGTAAATGCTGTTTTCGACAGCGCATATTGCTTTTTAAAGCTGAAGCAAGAAGGATGACAATTGGTCATATCTACAATGATACAGTGCACATATCTGTATTCGAAACCTCAGATGATAGATTTGCAAAATAAGAAGCTTGGATTCGTTTTCCTGAATTAGAACATCACGTCTGACCGGTCATTCTCGATCGAACTTGAGTCCACAAGAGAGATAACGAGAGTAGAGTGATCGTCGAGGACAATGGAGAGGGCTCGAAAACGAAACGACATTTTATTGTTACAAAGAACAAAAAGAGGAGAATCTTACAAAGGGTCCATAATGTGACCACTGCATGATCATAGCAAGTAAACAACAATAGTTACTATCCATCTCCAGCTCACGACGATATTGACTGGAATACAAATCTTGAGCTGGCTGGGTTCGTAACAAGATTCCTTTTGCAGCATCTCATTTTTCTTTTGTATACATCTATATCCGATTGATCGACGTCACGGTTCCGGTTATGCCCTTTATTATCAACTAGTGTTGGATTTTCCGATATTTCGTTTGCATTGTGTGTTTGTGTTGAATATTTTCAGGTATGTTATCGCTGTTTTTACATTCATGATCATATGCATCAGACCATTCAGGATGGGATTTGAGGCGTAGTAAAAAGCGAAAAACCATTATCGATTTGTAAGTCTTCGGCTCTGTATTTGGCTTGCCAAATTTCTGGCTTCAGTTTCCGCTCGAATCTGTTTGGTTACATCTACCATTGATCGAAAACAGAGCTATATCGAAGAATTGTTGGATAAACTACTGTCCTGTACATGCACATTTTATGAAATGACTCTAATTATGGTATTATAAAGTATACAAGACTGTCACATTTCGTTCGAAATCACTAGCAGAACAAAATTTAATTACATATACTACCAAATCAATTATCTGACTTTATGTATCTCAGGGTTGGTACAGCTTATTTTTACATCTGCATTTCCAAGACAGAAGATAGTAGCCTTCATCATCTTGAGGTGTAGTACCCTTGACGACTTCGCTGTAACTTTGGTGATCACTATTTGGTTTCGGCTTATGAGGCGGGATAACGAGAACCGCCATACACGGCCTGCAATTCATGCATCTATTTATGCACCTTGGAGGCCTCGAACCCAACACTAGTTTCGAATTGATCGTCGTCTTCATGCCGGTTGAGTTATTCTTGTGAATATCAACTTTCAGTGACCCTGTAGACACAACCAAATAAAATTTCAGGGTAATGTGACGCACAATACAACAAGCCTATATATTGAGTGCAGATTATATTTCTATGTGGAGTATATAAAAAATATCAACAATCCGGATATCTCGTTTCCTTTGTGAACATGGTCTGAGGTGAACGGAACATATGATGTCAGTGCCAATATACTATAGTCTTATTGTCCACATGGTTATTTTTGAAACCATGCAGAGCAGTGTTCAAGGGTCAAGAAAGACTGAAGTTAAATTGGCAGAGGTCACGATGATGAGTGGACCATTTTGCAGCCCTGACACACTCATACAAACACACACATAACACTAACACTTTAAAAAAGAACTGACAGTCCTCTTCTCAAGCCTTTGTGGCATTAACCACTCATGTTTGGCTATTATCTGTTTCAATAGCTCTCATTAACATAGTTGGATAATAGTAAGATCGAGATAGAAAAGAGTATGTTTCAGAAGAATCTGTATTGATTTGATATGTCTATAAGTTCTTTCGAGAACCCTAAACATATTGCAGAATGCTAGAATAAGTTAGACTATCACTGATTTTTATGATTAGAGGTCTCATGGCGCTAATCGTGAGGATAGACATGACATGATGGAGTCTCATGCTCATGCTCATGCTCATGCTAATCCATTCTATCGTTTTGCTCTTCATGTGTTCCAACTATAAGGAATCTGAGCTTGTACAAAATAGACTAACAAAATGATTCACTCTGCACTGAACTTTCAATAATCCACAATAAAAGATGAAACTTTTGGCAATTAATTCATCTAAACATGGAAAAAGCTTGGGCACTGATTTAGCTTAAGATTCCACTTTTGGAGTTAGGCACCTTTTTTGAGCATTAATGAACAACTTAAAAGGGGAAATTGACAAGGATTGTTTGTCTATATGAACTACCCCAGTTTCCTGATATATCCTCATCTCTGCTTTCAATTCCTTGCATTGCTCAATTATATCAAGAGAAAAATTTAACTTATAACCTAAGAAACAAATGTATTTCCAAATTTACCCCTTCAATGTGGTTAGTTCAGCTCAAAACAGGGGAAACATTTCCAATTAGAGTTAGTCACGCGGTTACAAACTTACATATCAGAAAACCCAAATGGAAACTTTCAATAACTATAGCACACATCAAAGGATCAAACAAAGGGATGCAAGCATTGCAAACAACATGGTGATCTACACAATACAGTTGATGGTTAATCATGTAATCACCCTAGGAGAAGCGAAACGGGTCGAAACCTCATCGACCCGGATCGCTTCGCGACATAACAATGAAGAAAACGGAGAACCGGGCAAAGTTTAGATTCTGAAACAAACCTGAATTGGATGTGACAAATGTGAGGGAGCAAAGGCAGAGCAGAACAAGAGCAACTTGCAATCCACATTTGTAACAATAGCAGCAGCAGCTTCCTCTTGGTATAGCCATTCAAAACATGAGAGAATTTTTTTCAATATAAGAGGGCTATATGTGTAGCTGAAAAGCTGCGCCAAGCAAAGGTAATCTATGATCAAGTATAGATCTTTTTAATTGAGAGGTAGAGGCACTTGGATCTTGTGAAAGAGTAAAGAGATATAGAGAGAGGTTCTTCACTTGGGTCTAAAGAGAATAAAGAGTGGTGAGGGAGAAGAGACTTCGTCCTTGGCTTCCGTATTAGATAGTCGACGGACCGAATGATTTTATAGTGAAATGTTTTCGTCGGATGAGAGAATATCATTTATAAAAATTACTAATATACTTAAAAAGGTCCTATCAAATGGTATTCCATGGTTGAAAAAAAGAAGAAGAAAATACATCGTGATTGTATTGTGTGTGACATCAAAAAATCTTATAAATTAAAGCATTTTTTCGTCATAAGAAGACCCTTCTTCTTCTTGGTGGTTTATATTTTGGAACTTCTTTTTTTCCTGTATAGAGAAATGAATGCGTTCAAAGTTCAGAGGGACCCAAAATGTGGGCAAGGAAAAATACTGTACATTCCAAGTGGTGAGGGTGGGGCTACAGTGGACAAATTGGCCCATGGAATGGGGTGCTCATACTTGTGCATGAATGATAGATCTAAGAATAATGAATTTTTTATTTTTCATTGCCTTTCTTAGATATGTTGCATATCTAATACCGTACATATAGTTTTTGGCCTGAGGCTTTTGCTAATTTGGGTGTCATAACCATAAGTTCTATGTGAATCCCTTACCCACAATATATGACGGATCATAATGATCAATCGACTTATTATCAAATTGATTGAAGCATTCAATTGTCGTTTTGAGTTTCAGGATGCAGATCTTGTAAGCATCAACGTCTAGACTCTAGTCTCCAATTTTATGTTGTTAGATGATGATACATGTATCCATTATTAATGTTATATGGCCTCAAAACTTAAATGATGTGCACAGAAAGTTTTGTTAAGAGATCAATCACCCTACATATTTTGTATCTCTTCAAATCACTACTCAAGTTGAAATTGTCAGGACTCTAGGTGAATAATGTGTAGGCTTAAAATATTACATACTAGGTATCGAGTTTGAAATATTTAAATCGTCATTTTCAGGTTAGTATTTATAGTGAACACTAGACTTAAGTCAATAAGATATATAAAAAAATGAATATATCTTATTTACCTAATCATATATCGTATCTTTTTGACATATATTAAAAACTTACCTTTGAAATATAATTATATTAATATTCCATAAATAATAATAGATGATATATTAGATAAAATATTCCTCAACAGAAATTTAGGGTCCTGGAAATGAACAGGCTCGCTAGCAACATACTGGTACTGTTGTCAACAGGAACTTCAAAAGCTGACCCGAAAAAACTCTCATATGCTTGTCTTCTTTGTTTCATAATCTCCCATAACGACTCTCGTGTTATTTGCTGCTAATGTTGCAACTCAAGCTTTAACCCCCTTTGTCGTATACTCGTATTCATGTAACACGACTTAAGTTGCTCATAAGTCGAACATCGGGATATTAAGTCATTTTGAAGAAAGCTGTCGACTGCTTTCATCCTGTCTCGACAGAATAGATTATCGGGATAATCAACTTAAAATCCGCCTTTTCAAGAATTTTGACTATTGCTTGATTCCACACTGAGCCTAGCTATATACGGTACTCATCATTTTCCCGGGGATGGTGCAACAAACTCAATGTCCCAATTTGGCGGTGAGTTCCAATATCTTTCTAAGTTCAAGGTTCCCTTTGTCTCAAGATCAAGGACACAAATCAATGGTTTAGATCTAAGCAAAGACAATGTCTGGTTATCAGAGCCCAATTATTTAGGCAATGACTTAGAAAACGCACGAGAAAACCTCAAGTAACAAGTCTAAATTGACCTCAACAAATCTGTACAGATTATGGCAGCATTATATTTAGTGCCCAGAGGATGGGTCATGTTGCTGCTTCTGCTACAAGAAATAAATCTAAGTTTTCTGATGTCAAATTTTACTGTATTTTGCAATATGGAGGACAAGACAGTGTAGACGGACAGTTCTCTTGGGTTCTGTTCACTAACTTTGTTTTTCTCAGATTCATACTGACATTTTCGGTGGCTATGTATTGTTCATCTACCGTCTTATGATTAAGTTTCGAATACCCATTAATAAGATTCTTTTTTGACAATTTATGTTCTAAGGATTGGACTCCAGGGAAATGGATGGTCCGTTGGAGTCGGTTCAATCCAACACTTGGTCTAAAAATGAATGTCTTTCCATTGAGATTGGATGAAATCGTGTAACACTAACCTAACTAGTGTACAAACAATGTAAGTTTCAAGAGAAATGAAAAGAGAAAAGAAAAAAAATTTGAGATGTGTTTTTTCATTGATTGAACAGTATCACAACAGTATGTCCTATTTTATATTCTTTACCATCACTTTGGATGAGAGAGGGGTTCTAACGGCCCAAAACCCACACAACAATACAATCAAACGGCCCAATAACAAGAATATGGCCCAATTACATCACAATAGCACTGGGCTTCGTAAACAAGAGCCTGACAATGAAAAGACAAGACCCGTGACACGTGTACGGTCCAGATAACTCCAATCTTCCTTTCTCACATGCAAAATTATAATTTCGATTTGCATAATTATGATGATGAAATTTCTAACATTTGGTATCAGAGCGATTAGGTTTT